>JANHQD010002018.1:0-47805 GCA_024721195.1 Marasmius sp. AFHP31
CGCAGGGAAAGGGACATGGGGCATTGGCATGGACTTGGGTCGTGTTTGATGGATGTTTGCAGAAAGATATCGGCATCCGGAGGGTTTCGTTTAAGTTCGACTTGCGATCAGTTGGTCTCTCCACCGTTTCTAGTCTTCTAGTCTTTCGCCTTCGGTTCAGTGTATCTACCTGTATCTACTCGAGGAAAATCAAATCAATATTGAATTCATTCGATAAATAGATGACCCGAAGAAACCGTACAGAAACTCCCCATGAGCGAGTGCGGAAAACCTCAGAGAATCACAGATACACACCGGCCAGCACAGATATTTGCTGAAGTTGGGGAAAAGTGGTACAGATGAAATCTGTAGATTGGGGCAAACTCTGTAGATATCTGACGCTGCCTGCACACGCAGATTTCCTCCGGATACCGCAGATATTCCCAGACCGGTACAGATGCGGTTTTCACTGGGCCTAAGCCCTAACCTAAGCCCTAGCCACCTAAGTCCTAACCTACGCCCTAACCCCTAACCTGGGGGCAAGCCCCCAGACCCAGTGAAAACCGCACCTGTACAATCTGAGGATATCTGGGGTCTTCTGGCAATTTCTGTATCAATCTGCATGCTGGTTCCCAGAAGGTGGAGTCGAGGAGATGGTTGGGAATTGGGAGGAGCTCGGAACTAGTTTTCCGAGATTCCTTCGCGTCACTTACACAATTTTCTGCACGTACTTTATGACGACTTTGAAGTTTTTTCATGGTAGCTCGAAAAAGTTGTTGCATAAGAACACATCGAGTAAGTATCTCAGAACTCAACCGAGATACTTATTCAAAATCGAACGGGATTGAGACGCGTGCCCTCTGCCCTACCCTAAACTGGTCCGTGCGTAGGTTCCGCCCGTCACTTATACTCGAAGACACTTGACGTCGACCACGCCGCTCTTTCTTCCCTCCCCCCATCTTCTCTGCCATTCATCACAACGTCCTGTACTCCTGTGATCTCCCCGCTCATCAACTCAGGTTTGTGAATAATACGGAAAGCTTTGGTATTCTGGTGAGCCTCAGACCATTTTACGTTCATCAACATCTCTTGCTTATTCTGTATTATCTCGGTCAGATAAATATAGGTCGGGGTCTTCTAAGTTTTGGAGCGTGTTTCAAAGCGTGTTCAGGTATGTTGATCCTTCGACATTCATTCATCCATTACTTGTTGCTCACTGTCTCCTATTCTCCGTCCAGCCGTCCCCAAAGCATTGGTCACAAGATCGGCTGATAAACGTTGCATGAAGCTGGGTGGGAGGGAAGGTAGGCAGGATATGGTATATGCTGAGATGGCACGGGTCGAATTGGATGGAAGAAGGTCGTCAGGTCAAGAGGTTTGTAAGTCGTTGTGGTGGAGCTTGTCGTCAGCTTTCTCGCGTCTTTAAGGTTTTTAGTCTGTAGTCTTTCTTCGGCCTTCCGTGTACACGTCTATGAGAATAGGGGATAATGACAAATGATTCAATCATAAATAACCCGAAGGAACCAGCCAGCGAGAACCCATAGTAGCGACAGAAAATGTCGAATACATGCAGATATACCCGGATATACACAGAAATCAGCACAAGGAGTGGAGCTCAGGTGCAGAAATAATCTGTAAAATGGTGCAAACTCTGTAGATATCCGACACCGTCTGCACACGCGGATTCCCTCTGGAAACCGCAGATATTCCCAGACCGGCACAGATGCGGTTTTCACTGGGCCCCAGACCCCCAATAAATAATCTTGAATCCCTAACCCAATGCCCTAACCCCTAACGTTCAAACGCAGAACGACACGCTGAGGGTTCCTCGTTCCTCGGAACCCTAAGCGTAAGGCAGGCGCTTCGCGCCTGCGTGCTTATCAAATTCTCATTACGCTGCTTATATAATTGGTGAACGTGAGGGTCGTATTGCCTGGGACTCTAAGCCGTCGACCCCTGCACCAAAGTTCAAGGGACTGAACTTCCAAAAATCTTCTCACATCTCGCAAATTCACAATTTCACATCTATCCCTACTATCTTCAGGAATCTGGCCTTTCTTGGTCGGAACGGAAGTTTCTTTCCCTCTAGATCTTGTCTGTCTGCTTCGCAACTTGGCTCACCTCAAAAGTTCTTACCTTCAAATAAGGACAACACTCACTGTTGACATTAAACCAACTATCCTTCCCACCGCCTCCAAGAATATGAATACTCTGACGACGGCGACAAGCTTTGGCCAAGACCCTTGGATCAAGATATTCTGGAATGGGACCAAGCGCAGGTTTTCTCATTCCCGGCCTCATTTCTCGTTTCTTAATTCTTATCACGAGGGAGCGAGCACCTGAAATTTTTGGGCTCTTCCCATCTGATTCCCACAATCCCTGTCCGGCAGCGCTAGCTTCACGCGAATCACCATGCTCCGAAGTCCTCTTTACTTTCACCTCGGATTCAGTTATGTGACCCTTCGAAGTTCAAATCGCTTTGTACAGGATTGTAGCTCAAAAACTCTGCATCTGGACCCTGTTAGCGAATCGGAAATTCGCAGGAACGTGATTTGACAACGACGAACTTGAAAGGATCAACGTTCAAGACGCAAGACTCAAATTACCGGTTCATTTCAGCTTTCAGAGCGTCTTTTTGAAGGCCGACGGCTTAGAGGAACGGATAAAATGCGCGTTTGCGGTTCTGATCATGATCAAAGGACTGATCAAAGATGGAAGATTCGAATCTAATCTAAGGTTCTAGGCAAACGCGCCCAAACTGGGGTGGGGGAACCCGATTGGTCCATCATATTTCTAACATAATGCCGATTACCATACTCCCTCCTCGTACCCACTACGAATCGAACACCTCGACGCCTTACTCGCTGCAGGCTGGCCAGGACGAGGGACTGTATACTTTCAAATTTTCGCAAATCGACACGAGGAGCTGGCAGTCTTGCCCCCTACCACACCTATCACTAGGATTCGAACCTGGACACGACCCAAATCAACTGATGGATTAGTCTCGCGCGCCTCCTAACAATATCGGAGGAGACAATCGTTCCCTGTATGTTCTGATGTATCATCGCCACTCTAGTATGCTGTCTACTCAAAGGCAACAGCTACGCACCTCATATCGCTTACTTCATGAATACGACGGCGAAGTGGAGACACAACAAGCTTCATCAGCAAAATACCCGAACTTTTAAAACCTAGTTAAAACAGATTTGTGTCAGTAAAATACAACAATCCGATAGCGGTAGAATTTGAGAGTGTCATACCTTGGTGGTAGTCCTGCAACATGTTTACATGATTTCGGGGGGCTGTAAGAGTGTCGAAACACTATTAAAACATGGTTAAAACTCACCTCAAATCCATTAAAATCCTCAAAATTCTTATCCGGGGTTGTGCCCCACTGAACTCGTCGCGATTGATGAAAAGCTTTGTGAATGGATTTGGATGTTTAAAGGGGGTTTTGACAGGTTTTGAATGATTTTAACGTGTTGTGGAGCTATTAAGCAATGGTAGTGGTTCAAAAGATATGAAAAGCGATGGTTCCAACTCTTCTACAATAGTCATAACTCGCCTTCGCAACTTGATGGTGATCATCGTGCATAAGAGCAAAGATTCTACGACAGGATTAGGCATCCCCCACCAACCGGCGCGAAACATCCGGTGATCCGGCAAATTTCGAGCGCCTGAAGCCAACTCTAGCGCTAGCGCCCACTGCCAGCGCTTGCGTTCAGATTCCGTCGGAGTTTTAACTACAATGCTCACGCGCTCGCAAGTGATAACTCTTGCCCATCGTAACTTTCAACCACCACGGTCGTGTACTTGCGGTCCACTCGACACTGTCTCATGCTCGCCCCAATTCTAATCAGTCTTCCAGTAAGTCTGTTTGTCCAGTCTTGTCATAATCTCATTCTTATTCCTCTTTGCCAGTATCCATACTTCAACACCGTTTGAGTCAAGCACGCTGGGAGACCACCGCAGTCAAAGTAGGAACAGTTATTAGGTCTAGGTGCGCTATGAACCAGTTTGATGCAGTTTTTATTCATTGCTGACTGCCCGCGGTTGACATTTTGAAGATTTGAAAGTCAATCAACATGTTAATACGCGCAGGCCTGGCAGAGACACCGACCCCACTCGGCGACTTGTGGCCTCCCCCGTCTCCTCCAACACCATGACGACTCCATGACGTACACCTAGAGTTTGCATGCGCACCTATGCGCACTGACCACTTCTACGGGTATAAAAGGCCAATGCCTTTCAGTTCCATCCCAACGTCTCTTTCCCCCCTACCACCACCACCGCCCCTCCACTCCCTACTCCTCCTCCCTCTACCTCATATATTGGCCCTCGTATGTTGGCCCTTGTATTTGAACACTTCTCACTGCCACGGATGACATATAACCAAACATCGGATTTCAATATGGAGTTCAAGTCTATTCACTGCCCGTCCCGACTGACACCATCTTCTCTTACAGCGGCCCTTCCTCGACATACAACATACATTCCTTAAGAATGGTGAGCAGGTCGATTCTCTCAATTTCCCCACTCGACTCACCCTTCGTTCTTTTGCTTGTCTTAGTGCATATATGCGGTCTTTACAAGGCACGTTGAGGTCACTGGTACGTCGTATCCACCGTTGGCTCACTATATTATCTTCACTTCTAACTAGTCTATCCTATTGTTAGGGTTAGCCGACAATCCTCCTAGTATGGTACGTCCCTCGATTGTCTGTTGTCAATGTGACGACCCCTAATACCATTGTTTCAAGGGCTTGCAACCATCCGTTGCTCAAAGGGCATCATGGTGCATATCTGTACGTATGTAGCGTCTGAATATCGGTCTTGTATCTACTTTGTTACCATAGTCTTTGTATGTCCCTATGTATTTATGATCAATTCCGTATCAGTACTTCAGCTTCAGTCGTCATCTCTATGACCAAGTGCGAGGTCTCCAACCCATGTGAGCACCTGTGATTCCGCCTTGTACATCCGACAAAATCTTCGGTACTTGTCATACTCCCCGCAATACATCACCTTCTCTGATACCTGTTACTCTCTCTACCACTCGCCGGTACTTGTAACATCTTTTGCTTCTCGTTGCAACCCCCGCTATCCGTCACTTCCCCTGAAAACTGGTTAAAACCCCCTGAAACCCGGTACAATATGCGCAACTCGTAAGAACTCTCACTAACCGGTATCATTTTCATAACTCATTACAAGGTGCGAAAACCCGTTGAATCCTACTAGTATTGTACTCACAGATTCTTACTATTCTTCCATATTCCAGAAAAGTTTTGATACGATTATATACGCCAACCCTGTTTGTAACCAGGTATAGCGGGTTTTGTGCTACCTAACAGGTATTGGGGGTACTTATGGCCTTACAATGATTGGGGTATTTTGCTGATGTTGCAATATCGGATATCCTTCGGCAAAGAAGTGGGCGGAGGGTAGGGTTATTTTCTGCGGCCATGGCGACGACGAGCGGCATGTTGAGCATCCTGAGCAGTGCTACACAACAGAGCCATGCTCTTACTGTGGGTTTTGGCGTTGGGGCTGGGTTTTGTTCGCTAGTTGCAGGGTCTATAGGGTGCGCCAGTTCGACTTCCCCAGCTCGTTTGTCTTATTGATACTTTCCCCCGAAGGTTTTATGAACATTTCTTGACTCGATCTTCACAGGATAAACAAGACACAGAACGTGGCCGTGATTCAATTGAACTTCAAGCTTCAAGGTCCGCAGTCTATCGGTCCCATTCATGGTCCCATCATGAAGCGGAAGTATCTTTCGCTACAGGTATCGAGGTGCGGCCTTGGTACCCAGGTGGAGAAGACGTTGTGGGGAGATCTTTCGAAGTTGAAGGACACGCTGCCGAAGGTGGCGTCCCTGTTAGTTTTCGAGACATTGGAGTTCCTGAAGCGGAGGGAATATTGAGGCGGGCTCATAACCTTCCAAGCGGCGCTTCACTTTCCCTGGGTGGGTTGTCGGAACCAGCTGTGGACCAACGACCGCCTCACACCTACAATATGCTCGTGCAGTTGGCGATATGGGAGAGCCCGGAGAGAAGGCTTACGCTTCATGATATCTACGCTGCTATATCCAACCGGTTTGGGTTCTATCGTGGGACGAGTGGGGAGATAAAGAGGCGATGGCGGGTAAGATCTGGGAAATCCTGACTCCGACGAAGCAGGGTCTGATCATGTTGAATTATTACAGCGAACCATACGACATATGCTCAACAGGGACGCTTTCTTTCGAATAAGGGATACGGATCAGATAGGCCTTGTAGATCATTGGGAAATCAACTTCGCGAGATTGGGTAGGCAGCAGAGGCGAAAGGTGCCAAATGTGCCAAAGCCAAGGGGGCAGCAACAGACACCAACAATGGAGGGCTTTGAGGATGTGCGGCAGGGGCTGTCCTTCGAGGAATTGCACCATGCAGACTCCTCACTACCGGTGGCAGCTCCGTCAACGTCGATTTGGACGAACGAGGCGTTATCGAGTACCGCATCCCCTCGCCTCAGCGCGTTGAGGCCACTGTCCTCTTTATCTCGTAATGCTTCTCCAGCTTTACCTGGCGAAATATCCGGTCCTGTTTTTCTGCACCCACCTTCAGCGCAGTTCCCGGTGTCTGTCGTTGCATCTGGTGGGTGGCCCGTACTCCGAAATACATCTCTGGCATCGCAAGCCTTCGACGCGACCCTTGGAGACTCTTCCTCTTTCATGCGTAGACCTCCTACGTTTTTCCCGTTGTCCGGTGCTCTTAACGATCCCAGCTCTTTCTATGATCTCCCTTCGCCTGCTATGGACCCATCTTCACACAGCTTCTTATCTTCAGAACCAGAACAAGAAGAGCCTGTGTCTTCGCGCGCTCTAAATTCCGTCTAATATTTCTCCTGTTATCCCGTTTCTGCCATTTGTCTTCCAAGTTCGTTTTTCTTTCGTGTGTGCTTTTACGCTGCTTTGTGTTGTTGTTGTGCATCGTTCTCGTTTTTCGCCACAAATTGCTACAATAGTCTTGCCTCTACAAATTCACATACACGTCTCTCTTGTAGTCGCGCTCGTTCTAATTGTAGCATAACTAGTGTATTTAAATAAATTTACAGCTTATGATCGCTGTTGTACAGGCCCGGGCATTTGTGGGTTGTTGTAGGTCCAGCTCAATTTCAATTTTGAGAAATCAGGTGTCATCACGCGTTCCGTCACTACCCCGTTGGGGAGGTTTCACCCCATCTCTTCTCTCGACCACCACCAAGTTCCTTATCTTCTCCCTATTCACAAACTCACCATGAATCTTCCAAGATTGAACGAATCCTCTCGTTCACTCTCAGCTTCGTACTTGAGGGACAGGTTATCCGCTATCCAACCGCTCAAATCGTTATACGCCAATATCGAGTTGGTTTTTCGCATAGGTTATCGCAAGACCTTATATGGTATGATATCTAGATACAGCTCGATCAGAGCTCGGAGAAGGGAGGAAGCGGTTCCGAGGATTGAGCTTTTGGAGATATTTTGTGGATTATTACCCTGCATCGTGCGTGAACAGTGTCCTTTTTGGTGTTCAGTTCTCTCATTCCCGTTGGTTTCTAGGCTTCTGAAGGTTGAAACCGTTGGGATTTAATCCATGGCTACAAACCAGCGGGTACGAGAAAGCGACCTTGTCGCCGACTCAAAGCAGTCAACACTCCACCATGAAAAGAAAAAAAAAAGTTTGAACCGTTGCCTTTTCCATAGACATTCTCTATTGAAGTGGTTAGAGCTCCTTTCAACCCCAACCGGAGCTCTTCTGGGACTTTCAACCCTTCTCAAGGCCTTTACAGCTTCTCTGAGCGTGACTGAACGCGCAACATCAGCTTGCCATTCGCTGTCGGCGCATGCCACTGGGACCTTTCCCCCTTCGGCCCTTTAAAAAAAGACGCACACTCTGAAAGCTGGAATGAACCGGTAACTTGAGTCTTGAACGTTGAACGTCGATCCTTTAATAAATCAAGAACTTCCTATCAGTCAGAAAAAAAGCTCACCCCAAGAAGTAAACCCCAAACCCCCACGCGCGCGGCGTGTCTATTGATATGAACAGACACCTATATTAAGCACTTGTTCCGTTCCAACAGCAAGAATAGAAGGGAAAAGGTTCGGGCTCGACCTTGAAGGAATCTCAAGCTTCGAGTCCGAACAGCCAAGCCAAACTTGGCCGGCATTCACGCTAAATTTAGGTCCGCGTTGGCACATACGGAATACGGAACAGTCACTGTGTCGAGACCATCAAACCATCCGAGACGACACTGGTGACGAACAGTGTACTTTAACGGGGAAACGTACAAAGGTTGCATGGTGTAGCTCTCTCATGGTCGAGAGAGAGAGGAAAACGACGCGCCTTTTAGGTCTAGAGAAATCGAAGTACAACAAGTATCGGAATCTATGCGGACTAGGAAGAAGGTAAACATCTTACACCGAAGGAAACCCAGGGCCCAGGGTTCTCGGGAAACTGTACAGCATCTCGAAACAACTTGTCCACTCCGCCGCCGAGGTAAGTAGAAACGCCGCACGCGTGAAAAAGTTGATACTAAAGGGGGTCTTCAACCGGGATCCGGATACGTGAACCCTCAACTGAAAACGTTCGCCACCGATTGCGCAATCTGGGTGTGCCGGAGACGTCGACGTCGTAGGTATGAGAGGCATGAACGCTATCATCGGAGTCAACGAGCGGGGAGTTTGGCGAGAGAGGGAGAGCACGAAACGAACGTTACCCAAGTCCAGACGGTAAGTATCAACTAACGGTGGAGTGGGACGGCAACGAGGGAGGAGACCAGAAATCGACCCTGGTGTTGTCAACAGCAAGCTAATATGTTCGCCTAGATATCCTTATCCTTGGTCACTGTCGTTGGTGGGAAGGAGAGTCCTCGGTGCTTCGAGAACTTCGAGGTGAGCCAGTACTGTAGAAAAACAATCAATTCGTATGGCCTGTGACCAGTGACCGGTTCATACGAAATTGGGAATTCGTATGAACACGCCGTGACGTGTGACGCGGCGAAAAAAAATTCGAATATCCAGGTTCGAAAAGCCAAATTTGGCATGCTCGGAGGTGTCACAGGGTGGGGCAATTCGAATGGACCCCCTGTGACCTAGTGACCATACGAAAATATTTCGAAAATTTTTGACCTTGTGACGTGTGACCGACGAATTGATTGTTTTTCTACAGTATACTTACAAAAAGGGGGGAAAAGGGACAGCGACTCACAAGTAAACATCGCATAACCTTGGTGGTTGTACAACTCGTAGGTGGGAAGAGAGTCAATTCGAACTCCGGGCGGCGGGTGTGAGTGTTCATTGTTGTACATGTGCTTTTTTCTGTCGAAGACGAAGGGCAGCAGGAAAATAAGAGGACACAACATCAGTGATATATGTAAGTCGATCATCACGGTACCCCAACGCGCTCTGGAAGCTGGAATGAACCCTTCGCAGCGAATTCGTCATTCCCAATCAAATCGGATTCGCTACCTATGGACGCTGGAAGAGTCTTACTTCGGCGGTTGTACGAACTACGAAGAATCCGAGAGGGAAAAAAGCAAAAGCCTCGGAGGAAGGACATGGGATTGTGGGAATTGAACGGAGGCCCTGCTGCTTGCGGGTTCTGGTTTTTGAGCCATAGTATTGTTGCAAAAAAATTTTCGCGAAACACTGCCATCTGCCAAGGTAGGTTGGCAGAGATACCTCGGAAAATGTGCGTAAGTTCCGGTTTTAGAGTGAGAATCTCGAGTTGATTTTCGGCAACCAAGAGCCAAAACGGACTGTGGCGACCTTAGACAAGCTCGAGTAGGGTATCTATAATCTGGGGCGTGTAAGACATACAGTATACTGGGTCACCCTTGTTATGAGGGACGACCATTGCCAAGCTTCGGCCGGAGAATTCTGCCACCCCAGGAATTTCGCCAGGCTGCCAACTGCTGCCAATCTACACAGGTTGCGGGGCAAGTAGGATATGATCTGTAATCGAAAGTAGGTTATGTATAGAGGAACCTTCGGGAAGAAGTACGAGCTTTCTAGGACCCTTGAAGTCGGGAATTGTTCCAGCGTTTGGGAAGAGCTTTTTTTTTGCAAGCCACAACCACAACCTTATTCGGTCGTCCAGCACCCCAGAATTGCACTCCAGACCGCTGTCGGGTAGGAATATTGAAGGAAGTTTCTGAGGGACTCCGCCATAGCGACTGCTTGGTTTCTGTGGTACCTGACGTTATGGGTGCCTGGGTATACGTACGGTTGTCATGAAATCTGGGGCTGAAACGAACCGATTCGTCGAGTACGTAGTCCGAAATACCATCGTCACTCATTCAGGCTTGGGACACGCAGAATATCTTGCCTCTGAGCCTCATCCACCCGGAAATCATGATTGCTGTTGAGGCGATCGGAACCTTTTAACCTCCAGAGTTCAATGTCCATCATGACAATCATCTAGGATCTGTCATCTCGGGTATCAGGGTCCTGTACAGTAAATAGGCCTCAAGCGAGCTCCGTTGCCGTGAGGAATGTCGGATTATGGAATGAACAGATTCTGTCAAAGTGGAGGAAACCTGGGGATACCGCCTTAATGACACGAGCCATCTCATCGGAGGACATGAGTACAAGAGACGAAAGAAAAGAGATCAGCTCGAGTTCCCTCCCGTCGAACAGATGAACAGATGCCCAGACAAGTGATGATCACGGTGGTACTGGGCGGTATCCGGATCGGCCGCCCGTTTGCGCGTTGCTGTCCTGGGCTTTTCTCACGACCCGATTACAACCATCAAACACCCAATCCCATCTCGTGAGCAATTTCCCATTTCACCTTCCACCTTCTTTGTTCCCCCTCCGCACACATAGCTCGAGCTCTCTTTTGGTGCTCGCTATTACCTGCTTGCAAGTAGCAGCGCTGGAGAACGTATAGGCACGAAGATATCAAGAAAAAAAAACGACAATCCTAAATCATAGGCGACCGCCGACCACATTCTTTTGAATAAATTCGACTCTCGTTTTACCTGGAAAAAAATCAGAAAACAATACAACAACAGCAACCTCAACAGTAAACATTCAATATGTCTATGCACAATCGAGTTCATGATCACGCAGCTCGTCGGCTTCGTGCTCGACAAGCTGATGGATCCGGAGGAGCATCGGATGGAGGACAGACTTCGGCGGCAGAGACTACGAGTGCGGGTCCAACTTCTACAGGTGATTGTCATCTTCTTTCAGTACTTGAGTCATATCGAACTCGAATCCAGCAGAGACGAGCACTTCGACAGCGCCGACCACCACTACGGAGACCACCCCGACCACCACCAGCACCAGCACCCCACCTCCGACCTCGCAGCCTCCTCAGACCACGACGCCGACGACATCAACCACCTCCACGCCGGCCCCTCCCGCGACAACGAGCTCTACGTCCCCCGCCACTCAGCCTGCCACCACTGACCGTCAGAACACCACGACCTCAGCCAGCTCGTCCAGGGCGACCACTTCGAGTTCGTCTTCTTCTTCTGCCAGCTCGAGTTCAAGCTCCTCGACTACCGTTGTCAGTCATCGTCTACAAAAATCTTGTTCGGTTTGACTCTAACAAGTCCTCCATTCTAGCCTGCCACTCAGACCACGCTCACGACACCTCAGACTGCGAATCAGAACCTCGGCGGCACGTTCACTGCGGCCACCAACAGTGGGCCGAACAACTTCCTGCCCACGTCTGTGTCCACCCCCGCCACCCCAAACGCCACCGAATCCTCTGCTCCCGCCACGTCTGGAGGCATCAAAACCGGCGCCGTAGCAGGTGGCGTGTTGGGTGGGATAGTCGGTATCGCCATCATCGCTGCTTTGATTGCAATGATCATCGTGAGTTGGCCTCCCTTCCACCACCACCATCATCATATTCCTATTCCAACTAACCCCCCTCTCCTCAGCGTCGCAAACGCTCTCGAGACAGTGCCGACCAATTCGACGCAGCTCAGTTCCGTCGTTCCGCCATGATCATGGAAGACCCCCCGAGCACCGCTCACTCCCCTACCCAGTTGTCTCCTCCACCACCTCGGATGGGCGTGTTCGAGGGTCGGGACCAGGTGATGTCGGTAGCCAGCACAGCGACTGGACCTGGTATGGCTGGACAAGGCGCTTATGCTTTCCAAGCCCAGCAGGCCAACGGAGGAGGAGACTACAACGACTACAACCAATACATGAACTACCTCGACGGCCCCAACGCAGCTTACCAAGACGAACCCGCCGCCGTGGGCAAGAACAGCGCGGAATACTACTCGGATAGTTTCTCTCAGCAGATCCACCCGACGACGGGTCAACTGGGTAGACAGGCGATTCAGCAACGCCAGCAGTATACGTTTGGGGAGACGTTTGGTAATGTTGTTTCGGATGATGGGCATTCTGATCCTGGAGACGCGTATGGATCGTATGGCCAGGCTCAACAGGGGTCGTATAACCCCGAGGCGTATGGCAACTATTATAACAACGCGGGGGCAGGGGCTGTTGGCCAGGCGTATTCTCCTGCGCAGGATCCTAACGTGAGGTTGCGCCCCGGTGCTGGATCTGGGTCTGGTGGGGATAAGAGAACGCCTAGTATGATGGGTGAGGATGCTTATGGTGGAATTTAAACGAAATGGGGGGCCTCTTCTCTAGCTCGCGGCGATACATTCTTTGGTTTTCGTTTCTACGTACATATCCCAAGTTGTTGGTTTGGTAGTTTTCCCGGTTGTTGTAAACCTCCCCCCCTCTTCTCTTCGTGCGTTGACGCCCGTCGTACTTGCATCGCCTGTGTTCCTCCTCTCCCCTCTCCTCCCCTCTTTCCTCTCCTCCCTACCCCCCTCCCCCCTGTTCATTCACGACGCCTGTCCCAGTCTGTAGATACCTGTTTCCCCACCGTTACCCCCCTTTGAACATTCGATGCGAGCCTCGAGCCAGGACATCGTACATACACCCCCCTGCCCCCTGTTCTTTCTTACTACTACTACCCGTGCTCGCAGGGGTGTTTTTTATCTTATATTTATGATAAGTAGTTACACTTTCTGTAGTCGTGCGTTGCTTGTTTGTTGTTTCTTCCTTTTTGTTGCTTTTGTTTGTTTGCTGTCGTAGAGTAGGTGGATGGATTGGATGCACTTCTTTTGGAAAAGTAGCCGTTGGTGGAAATTGCTCCCGTACGCGTATACGTCCTCGGAGGCTTTCACTGTCATTCTGGGTAGTTATGGTACTGGGTGCGGAGATGGAAGTGGCCATTAGCGATGACGGAGGATTCTCTAGTCCTGGTCTCAAAGGTTCGGAATCCGGATGTTCTTTGGAAGCGTCGTAACGTTTTTCGAATTTAAACAACCCTTCCCGTTGAGTTTTTTTTTTTGAGTTCTGCTCGGACTCGGACTCGGTGCTTGGATTGTTTTTTACTTACTCAAGAGTCACGGTGTCTTGGAAAATATGTACTCTCGTATTCTTTGTTTCCGCTCCCAAGCAGTGAGTCGTGTGTGGTTAACGACCCCTCAGCGCTCAGCGCTCAGCCTACGTTTGAAAGCGTGTAAGGAATCAGGATAACCAAAATATCGTTCTGTGTCAATTTAGTTTCCAGGTTCTTCTTGAATTGACTAAACAACTCACCCTCTCTCGTTTCATCAAGAAGGACTCGTAGCGCCCCCTCGATACCACGGATTGGATGTTGCCTTTTGACTCGGTCAATTCAAACTTGCGCGGGTCGAACGTGAATCTTTGTGGGCTTGAGATTGAATGTCCAAGGCGCACTGCCGGATCTACATGCTGTCGAGTGCCCTGCTCATGGCGGGATGGATGTTTCACAGAGGAGACCCGGATCATATGAATAATGAGAGCAGTCGACGCAAGCAACATTACTATACTACTTGGTTATATATGAGTACAGCATACACTGGCAGACATGTGTTTTTTTTTTTTGTTTTTATATAGTAAGTAAGGGAGAACAAAGAAACTAAATAAAACACCCTCCCCACGATTGAGACCTTCACTGCAAGAGCCGACAGCGACAGTTTGAACTAGCAAATTCGAGTCTTAGAACGGATCGCCGTTACGGCCAGGGTCAGCCCTCCATTGGCCGCAAGGATCCGTCATGACACCGCCCTGTTGGCACGAATCGTCGTTTAGTTGAATTCTCAAGCTACAATCATAGTTGACCGACCTGTTTGCCATTCTCCCCGCCGGTGTTGCACCTGTCGACAGGAAGACGAAGCAAGCGGTTACAGTTGCCATCGATCGTGAAGGAGCAACTAGGTGGAAATACAATTTTTGAGTTTGAGTATGAGGGATAGAGACACCGTAGTACGTGTAACGTACCCGTTGATAGCCTGAGCAGAGAACCAGTAGTCCACGTCTCCAAACTCGAAAACGGTCTAAACAACCCCCCCCAGAAATTCACGGGTTGAGCGGCGAACAAAGGTCTGGAGGGAACTACTCTACTCACGCTGACGGATTGACCATTCTCGAGGTGAGTTCCAATTACCCTCCTGAGTCCAGACGTATCAGATTAGATCACTCGACGACAAAAGCTAGAATAACACTTACGCGCACCACTGGTCAATCGCAGAGACGAACGGCAACCGGTCGGATTTGGTACCAGTGTTGTAGCAACTGACAATCTCGGGTTCAGCTAGTCGGACCGGGAAGTTGGCAATGTCAGTGATCATGTATACAACGAAGAGCATTGAAGGTACTAGTCGGGGGACGTACTCCTGGCAACGGGTGGCGGGCTCGCAAGAGCTTGCCCGAGAGCAGCAGCGACGACGACAAAGAACGAGAAATGCATTATGTTGCAGAGGGCCTAGGGGTTTGAAGCTGAAGAACCTGAGAAGAGCTCGTTTGCTGGTTCTAACTGGCCTTTAACCACAGTCCTTTTATACCCAGTCTTTCCGAGTCCTTGGGTGGCCCTGTGGCGAATGGTAATTACGTCCAAAGAGTTAGCCCTCAGCCTGCGGGCGCGTTCAGGAAGCCATAACCAGTCAAAAGAGAAATTTCATCGAGTCACGAACACACCTACGATCATACTTGTAACAACCGCGCACAGAGACATAGGCGCCCGGTCACAATCTATGGGCACATTCATCAATCAAATTCGGATTTACCCCAGCTGTTGAGTTGACTCCACGATAAAGACCCGTATCATTCAATGACCCGGACATCTTCAGGTTTAGGCCATGAACGTTGCTCAGTCTAACGCATTCAAATCCCGCTCGCGCGCGCAGGTTGCGGTTGTTTCATGAGGGGGACTTGCTCTATAAGGCATCCCCGATGCCCGTAGCGGTTGACGGTTGCATGAGGGGAAACCACAAGAGAGAACACCACCCCTCCGTGATTCGCCGTTGAAAACGACAATAACGCAGTCGCTGCTTTGCGGCTCACTGACCAGGTGTAAGCTGCAGTTGAATCGAAAAATCGAGTTTGTTCACGCGGCCAAAGCAGAGTTGGTTGGAGTCGGAGGTAGCGGCTAATAAATTCCATCGATGTTCAATAAGCTATTGAAACACACCTTGAATTGACGCCGATTTCCTACAGCTTCACTTATTCGACCATCAAACCCTAGACCAAGGAATGAAAAACCCTAAACGACTCACAGGTCATGAGGGTTCGATTTGAGTGGCTAGCATCCATAGATGGGTACCACCGCCTGTATATTGTGTGTGTGGAGTCTTGGAAAACGATTATCTCCAAGTCCAGATGAAACGAGGGCCTTCCGGGGTGCAAGTCTCGGAGATACCGAGTCCTGAAAGGATATATCACTAGCAAGGTCATCAAAAGTCACTCAGTACCGTTCGATTCGCATACAAGACTTGGTCGCACCTACTACTAGCAGGGTAGCCTGTTGAAGATCCGAAATTGAAACCTACAGTGCGAACACAAGACAACCTTTCTTCGATGTGTTTCGCACGGTAACTTTGTGTTCAAACAGCTAAGCCTGAAGTGCAGAATTTCCACTGAGTACTCACGCAATGATGTTAATCAGTACATGGGGGTTCATATAGTGTTACCCACGGCTCGGCTCGAGCCATGGCTTCAGCCGACCGACCGGATCTTGAGCCAAGCCGTCGGCTCGGCTTGACTTTCGACGGCCTCCCATGATTGCGGGAGAGACCAAGTACTACCTGTGATAGTGTATTAGTGCTTGAGGGACCCAAATACACCTTCCAACTCACCAAACTACCATCTGTGCACGCGAGGGAAGGCCGTAAAATTCAAGCCGAGCCGAGCCAGCCATGGTTTCACATAAACCGACATCGAGTAATGCCGTGAATTGATTTTTCAAGCTGGCCTTCATCCTGCTCTTGTCCTGTTCAATGCGGAGCTAGGGGACTGCTCAATTATGTGTAAGTAATTCACCGGCTACCCGTCGAAGCGGGAGATCCGGCGGATTTTTATCTCATCTTATCATGTCTACCCAAATCGACGCGTACCCTGACGCAACCCCACCCTCAAGACGACGACGACAACACCGTTGATCCTCTCTTCCTATGCTCCTGGCTTGTCGACTTGAGCTTCAGCCCTCTCTTCTGAATCTTGGCTTCTTTGAGTTCTTTTGCGACGTTCACTCTCGGTTCACCGTTTCCGACACAAAAGCAACTACCTCCCTCGTGGTCTGTGTAGGATACTCTTTCACGTCTCGAATGGTGTTTTTTTTCCTGTAGTTTTTTGTGTCTATCACGACTCACTTCCTACAAACAGTACTTCTTTCTCTTACTGCCGGCGCCGCCTTTTTTGGAGAAGTTCCTACCGTTTTAAGTCCAAGATTCAACGAGAAATTGAATATACCGCACGATGTCCATTTCTAGTGACTCTGGCCGTGGTGGGCTTTTTATTCATCATCTAACCGGTCCACGGCCACATTTACAGATTAAGTAAAAGTCTTCAACTCGGACTTCTCCCTCATGATTTTATTCATACCTTGTTCTAGCCTGGAGCCCTATGTTCCCGTGCACGCATGGCAAACTATAGGCTCGAACCACGAATTTGCGTCTAAAAAGCTCCCGTAACTCGGGGTTCCCCTTCACAAGGTCACAAGTCAGTACTCGGATGTTCTTACTCAACTGAAGCTCTTCCGTATGTTTTTTGGTATCACAACGACTCCTCGCCTCCAAACAACTCGCTCCCAAACACGAATGTTCTTTTTGAAGGTGTGGTTACGACCTCGACCTGTCTGAATCCGACTTTCTGATAATCTTTCCTATGCCGATAGGCGTTCTTTCGACGGGTACGGAATCAGACCGATTGTAGTTGCGTTCGAAACAACCTCCGACCTCGGACGAGGTCCTCCCATCGGACAGTGTGCGAGGCAATGTTCGAGCTGAATTGTCTACATATACGTGCTTCAAGGATATTCTTACTCAAGAGTCAACTGGAAGCACAGCTTTGAAACATGTACTCCCGTATCTTTTTCGCTCCCAAGTGACGATGGGATGTGCCGGGTCATAGTACGACCCTCAGCCTACGTTTGAAAGCGTCCGTGTCTAGATTCGATACCACTCTTCCCAACCATGAACGAACCTGTTTGATCGACGGCTACTGAGTACTTATCTGTCGTAGTGGCATGTATAGATACCTGTTTCCCCCTCGTTACTTCTTTAAACTTCGATGCGAGCCAGGACATCATACATACTACACCCCCTGTTCTTTCTTACTGCTACTACCCGTGCTTGCCGGAGTGTTTTTTGATCTTGAATCTATCACAAGTGACACTGCTGCGGTCGTGCGTTGTTTATCTTATTTTTTTTTGTGTGCTTTTCTTGAGTGAGTAGGTACGGATGGATGGACGGTTCTTTCGGAAAACGTGAAATTGCTCCCGTATCTGTCGTTGAATCCCTCCCGTATACGTGCTCGGGATGTTCTTACTCGACTTTTGGGTCTCACCTTCGAAACATATACTCCCGTGTCTTTCCAGTATCGCAACGACTCGCTCCTGAGTGAGTGACGATGGGACTCTCAAGGGTCGGATGTTCTTTGGAAGGGTGGTTACAACTTACGACCCCTCAGCTTACATTTGAAAGCGTCCGCGTCCGTGTCTAGACTCAATACTGTGACTCTTCCCAAAGGACCGAACGAACGTTCTCAATCGACGGGGTTCGAGCCTAGCCCGTGCCCAGGCTATCTTTCTGTTATCGAGACATCAAGTGCCAATGTGAATATTTCGACGAGTACGGACTCGGATCATGATCAACTTCTTCCGTACAGTGCCCAATGTTTTTAAACTATCTCGTAAACTCTTCAGTAGCACCGCAGCCTGAGCGCTGAGCAACCCTCTCCTGGACCGAGTCCTTCCATCGAACACAGGCGATGTGAGTTAATTAGAGCTCGTATTTGCGGGCCCCGACCTAAATTCGAGCTGAATTTACGTCGCCATCTAAGGTTACATTGTGCAATATAGAAATCCATTATACATCGGGCGTTGGCACGGGTGCAGTGCGCAATGTGTGCCGCCAGGAAATTTCGGGAAGACTGGGACCGGGTCCAATGTTCGATGTCGTCGTTGATGACATTCAAGGTGCGTCTCCTGAATTAACGCGCCGGTTGCTTCAGAGTCATGGGTACTGGTACTAACTGTCATGATCGTTGATCGAAATTTGAGGAGGACTCAGAACCCCCGTTTCCGAATGTCGGTCGCCCGGGTGTTGTTCTATGAAGAGAAGTCCGTTTCATGTTCTATGTTTTACCATTTTACCATTTTTGATTGGACTAAGGATTGGCCGTGTATGGTAAAGCTCTTGTGTTGGCAGTGAATACCAAGGCTCCGAACTGCGAACGCTCCAGGCTCCAAAGGGTCTCCCTGAACGCAGGAATTTGTAGGGTCGGTCTGTACGATCCTCGCACCGGCTTCTCCGCTATGTCCGAGTTCTATGGTGCTTCGTAATATCGTATGGGACCCACTCCGGAGGTTGTGAATAGTGGTGGTATCCCCTTTTGTCCGATAGCTTGTCGAGTCCTAGTAAGGCAGTTCGATAACAAGGTCGTTAGAATATTTGAATTGACAACTGTATCGATGTTCTTCGATTGTAACCTCCAACCTTATTTCCTGTGAACATTTAAAGGATTCAATTGAGGGACTTGTGCTGGGCCTCTCTGGGGACTTGTTGGATAATTCACCGATGGTAAGTAGAAGGGTATATGTAGAAACATCGTTGCCTAAACCAGGAAGAACAAAGCGAACTCGTAGCTAAGTACAAGGCAAGGAATGTGTACAGTTTGATACAACTCGAAAATAGTCTTGGATGATGAGTAAGTATGACGCGATACCCACAAGGTGTAGGTATTGCAGGTGATTTTTTCCGGTCGCACTCTAAAAGTCCCCGAATCCTTCGAACAACGGACTAAACATCGGATTTCCCGTCGCTAGATGGGCTGATTGTAACGTCCGAAGTATCCTGTGGGAAGGAGAGAGCGTAAAATGCTTAACAAGGCTCGACTCGAGGGAAGGTGGGAACGACCAACATGGAGTGTGGACTTTTCGATTCTGATCGCAATTTCCTTGGTGTGTTGAGGTTCTTCAAACTGCACGCGAGAAAATGAAAGGAAGAAAAAGAAAAAAATTCACGTCAATGGCTCGTCCCACACCACACGGGAAAGAACACTCACGCCACGACCTGTCCTCGTATTCACTCCGCCGCCGCTCTGTGTCGCGAACCTGCCCAAGGAGATGGTCTCATGGTCACTGTACGACTGTACGGATGTTCCACCCTTGATGTACTCCCTCGAATTGAGCGTAACGAGAATGGAGTTGGTGTAAACTGCGAGTATCCAGGACCCAAGTTTTCTGTCAACGCCGAGTTTGGGTGCCTCGAAAAGCAGAGCAACCACTCACAACGATCCCGTATCAGGAAAAAACCCATGTAAATGAATGTTTGCGGCATGGTGTTCAGCTTTGACAGACAGGTCGAGTTCGTAAGCCGGACTGTGTACCCCCTCTGAGAGAACGGACCGGTGACTTACAGCGATAACATCGGCAACCGAAAAGAGTGAGGTCAATATTCCAGTATTGAAGGTGAATATGATCTAGGAGGTGTCGGTGTGTCGGTGTTGGGTTCATTTCATTGAGGGTCCGATCCGAAGAGGGTAACTCACCATGCGATTTATCATGTCCGTGCTCTTCTTGAACCCTGTCTTCTTCCCGTGAAGACACCCTATCATTGCGAAAGTTATCGCGAGGTCGGTGGCGGCACTCATAACGTTCAAGGCCGTCGCCCAGTCTGACTGGCGGATGAGATCTCCGAGGTTTGCATACCCTAAGGTAACGATGGTGTATCCTTTGGGTCGAAAAGAGCGAGTACCATGTCAACAATGGGAAGGCGGCGTTAATGAGGCTGGTGACATACCGAAGATCAGAGCTACATGGAAAGTTCTTTCTGTCAGCGGGAATTATCATAACGGCAGGACGATGCTTCTTACCCAGGGATACCAGAGAAAGTAGGGACTGGTTCCGAGGGGAAAGGAATGCGAATATGAGGGCGTTTTTCGTGAATGGATGTTGGGGAATTACACACCACTGTTCCCGCAAGCCAGAAGTTGTTATTGCTCACTATGAACGTGTTATGAGTCGTGGGAATGGGTGTGAGGATAAAGTGCCTTACAGCGATAGATTCGATAGCAATAGAATTGCTGTACCGCAAAACCGATAGCTCCGGCAAAGAACAGCTCGATCAGGATGGTCTTAACCATGTGGGTCATCGCCAAAGGGTCGTCGTGCACTGCGGAGATTATGAGTACCTTCAGGCGATGGAATCGCGACTGTGAACTCACTTGTAACAGCATATTGATAGACAGCCTCTGAAGACAACATCAGCGCGTTTGATTACAGTGATAACTGAGTCTTCCATACCGCAAATCATAGCCTCCTGGACGGTATCGGCCACCATAATGAAGGCGATCTGAACGAGGCGTTAATGGGGATCCTTCAGAGAGGATTGTACAACACACAAGGAGGCGAGTCCCAATGGGATCTCTCTTGCTGTATTTGCGGAAGTACATCCATCCTTGGAGCGAACCAGCTACATGGAGATAGAATGAGCAAGGTGTTTTAGTCTAGCTATTAGGGATACACTTACCGCCCCATAGACTATGAACGCGAAGGAGTGATCAGTGAACACTAGTCGTAAAGCTCGAACGAACACTTACGCGGCTGTGATGATGGCGACATTGAACAAGAGGCCAAGACTGCACAGAACCGTGAGCGTTCAGGAGATTGAGGTGTCGAACGGAAGATCTCACGTATTATGGATAGTTGGCGCGGGACCCATCGGCATATTGGCTTAGCTTGTGGTAGGGCAAGGCGGACGGACTCCAGTCCTCTTATGTCCTCAATTGCGAGTAGGCTTTGGTATTTAAAAAGGACTTGAGGTGCGTGAGTAACTGCTTTACAAAGTTCTCGGGCCCACTTGCCATATGGCCACAGAATGACATACAGGGATATCGACAGCCTTCTCCCCGCTGACTTGTTTTGAATTGAGCTCCGACTATCTTGTGAAGTTACTGAGAAATCGGTGTTTGCCGCTCATCAAAATGAGGAGGTTGGCCGTAGTTATGAACCCGGATATAGAAGGAATTGCAATCGTTGCCGAGACAGCTCCAACTGAATTAATCTTTGTCTGGCAGCAGTAATTTCGAACGAGGTTTAAGTGCTCGAGAGGATCTTGAGAATCTTGACGTCCAATTTTCCCGGGCCAAGTGTTCGCCCGCCTCGTTGCTGTCTTGCGGCTTCATTAATCTAGTGGAAGCATTTTTGGGGGCAACCGCCCTCGAGCTGAGGTGCCAGCAGTGAACGATTTTCACCGTCCACGGACAACAAGGGGATGCACAATTTCGGCAATGCAATGGAGTAAACTCGTCCCCTTTTTCTGTTATTGCAGGGTCATAACGGGAGCTCTTTCGGAGGTGACTTTGCGAGAGCAGTGGAACTTCGGCCTAGCAAATTTCGTTCAGTAATCTCATTAACGTAGAGATTTGATGGAAGACAGCCTTCAACTTGCTCTCGTGCGCGAAGTTGCGGCATCCCGTCTGCGTTCGAATCGTGGCAGTTAGCCTCGTTGTGTGAGATAAACAAGGGGGAAAACCCTCGGCGTTCATCACGCCAAAAAAAATGTGGGCGCTAAAGCTTTGCCCACGTGGCTTACGTGGAAAGGTCAACTGCGCCGATGGTCGAGACTTGGACCCTGTCCTTTCTCACCTCCTAGTATGTGTTCTGACCTGTTTTTTGGCAGGTGCCATTCTGTTTCCAATCTGTTGCGACTCAGCAATTAGACAATATCTGCTATTCCCGTCACGTATTTGATTCATGATGAAAGCAATCAAAGCAGGTGCGTTTTCAGAATCAATCGTCTCCAGGTTCCAGTGTAGATAACACGCTCAGCTCTTAATTCAACTGGAAACATAGAGTTAGGGCAACAAAGCAAATGCCATATGGGCTTGGGATCATCCCCACAGTGGTATACAATTTGTGGGGACCTATTTAGATCCTGAATTCAAGGGATCAGCTTCTGTGAACTCTACAGGTTCGCCGGGCGGCCACATTGAGATCAAGACATAGGTCAGATGGACATAAGGGCGGAGTATAGTGGGTAAACCGTGTTGTCTCCTTGTACGTATGATGCTCTCACGAATGGCCAGTTCTGTCTTATATAGGTATTGGTACCGCAGGTTCTCAGCAACCCATTCACCATGTTGCTTCAACTCATCCTCCTCGCAATAGGCACCTACACTTTCCTTCGTCTGTTGTCTTCGAAAAAGCAACATCCCCTCCCACCGAGCCCCCCAGGTCTTCCTGTTCTCCGCAACCTACTCGATATCCCTACCTCCTTCGAATGGGAGACATACGGCAAATGGGCAGACCAGTATGGGCCTATCGTATCAGCTTCCGCCTTTGGCGCCACTATCATCGTGGTAAATCAGTACAAGGCCGCGCTGAAGCTCCTCTCAGACTCCCAAAAGGGCGCCATCTACTCGTCGAGACCGTATTTTCCGATGGCCGACTTAATGGGCTGGGAAAAGGCGATGGCTTTCACCGGTTATGGCCCTCGGTTCCGGAAGTATCGTCAAGTCTTCCATGAGGAGCTTGGTAACCCTAAAGCCCTTCGTTCGTACTGGCCTCAGGAGGTTACGCATGCGAGGCACTTCCTTCAGCTCTGCGTGGACACCCCGGATCGTCTTGAACACCATTGCTTCCAGTATGTGGTAGATCTTTGGACACGAACAGAAACTCACGGAGTGTGATAGGCACGCAGGAGCCATTGTCTTACGGGTCGCATATGGCTATACAGCGAAGGACTATGACGATGAATTTGTCGATGCTGGTAATAGCGCCATGAAGAGTTTTAACGAGGGTTGTACTCCGGGTGCTTTTATGGTCAACAACCTACCCATCCGTGAGTTTTACCCCCTAGATTTTTCTTCGCACTTACATTCAATCTCGATCAGTTCGCTTCGTTCCTGAGTGGTGTCCCGGCGCTGGATTCCAAAAGCAAGCTCGACTTTGGCGCCCATTGTTCGGGAAAATGGTCGATATGCCGTTTGAATTTGTGAAGAAGCAACTGGTGAGGGTCTATCTCTCTAACATTCGGGTTGCACTTAAGCCTCCTCACAGTCGGCAGGCACGGCGGAAAACTCATTCACAGCAACGTGGTTGAACAAGGGACTTTCGGAAGAGGATGAAGATATTCTGAGATACGCATCGGGCTCCATGTTTGGAGGTAAGCCGCTCAGATGACCCACTCAGTTTGCTTTTCATTAATACCGAATCTGTCTGGTGGCGGCGAAACGGTGAGATTGACTTCATATCTTCGTATCAGTGACGAACGACTCTAAAACGCGTGCCAGACCGCAATCACCGTCCACATGTTCTTCCTCGCAATGACGCTGTACCCAGAGATACAGAAGAAGGCGCAAAAGGAAGTCGACGCAGTACTCGGTGGCCATCGCCTCCCTACCTTTGAAGATCGCGAGCATCTTCCCTATCTCGAGGCCCTGACAAAGGAAGTCATGCGTTTCCATCCTGCAGTCCCTAATGGTCAGTGAGATCCCGCAAGCTTCATTTTGGTGAACCGAAATCAACTCTTCCACCTGCTCCACTCCAGGACTACCCCACTGTACCACCGAAGATGACATCCATGAGGGTTTCTTCATTCCTAAAGGAAGCATCATCATATCGAACATCTGGTCAGTCACTCATGCATTCTTGATGTCTATAAGCTGTCAACACTAAGTTCGCGCTCTTATTGAATAGGAAAATGCTCCGCGATCCCGACGTTTACCGTGATCCAGAAACCTTCAACCCAGAACGGTTCTTAGGGGAATACCCGGAGCAGAACCCGCGAGAACCCCTGTTTGGCTTCGGGAGACGGTGAGGACATCGGCCTCGGTGTTATCTCCGAGTTAAGTACTGAACAACCCCTCCTTTCTCCAGAGTATGCCCAGGTCGTTTGCTCGCCGACGCTTCAATTTTCATCACGCTCGCGACATGTCTTGCCGCCTTGGACATCTCGCCTGTCATTGAGAACGGGAAAACGGTCCTCCCTGAGGTAAAGAGCGAGGGCGGTGCTGTCAAGTGTGTTTATTCTTTCGCCCTCAACTTCCCGTCAAGTATCTGACCATTTTTAACCCACCTTGCGCCCAATATAGCCGTCTGAAACCCTTCAAGTGCAAGATCACACCCCGGATTGACTCCAAAACGCTGGCGACAATGATGAAGGAGTAGCCGCCTCCATCGCACACATGCCTTAATTACCGTTCGTTCTCTATACCACCTACTGTACATATTCCCCTTCTACTTGTAACTGTGACCTTCTAGGCGTGCAGGAATAATAATTAGGTTGTGATGGCCAACCTAAGTGCGCCTCCCGTCAGCAGGTCTCATAAACGTCTTTGGTCATAAGGAGATGCCATCTATTCGAGGTCCGTCGGACTTCCTTCACATGAAAGATATCGGAAAGACTATTGAGCCTAGCAATCTTGCAGCCTTGACCTATGCAAACCCGACCACTAGTACATCCTCGAGATCGTTAAGCCAGAGGCTGATGCTCCGATGTAATACTCGTGAGCGAGGATACAAAAAGCACATCTAGGGTCTAAAAACATTGAGCCTAATAATGTATGGGGTTGGAGGCACTTCGACCGCGAGGTACGATGGGTTCCTCCCGTTTCATTATCGACTCCGGTTCGATTCATGTAATTTAACTTCACAAGATCCCCTACATTGCCTACGGCGTCCTCAACTTCTGTCAAGGGGACTTGATGGGTAACATCGCTCTTCATATTTAGGTCAGGGGACCCAAGCAACCCATCAGTTTGTTGGAACTCGCCGGTATTCATGCACACGTTGGCGGGAGCAGTCTCTTCGTTATACAGACATCGAGAGCCCCCTAGATCAGAGTTGGACCATTAAAACGCCACAGTTGGTGAGCCAGCCTACATAGTCACCTAGTAATGAACATCTACACGTGCAATCGTGAGGTTCAATAACATGTTAGCACGGGTTGTCCGACAAATCCGCCGACTGTGGTGACCCGACAATTTCGAATTAACGCCATCAGATGCGGCATGAGTACACATGCCTACAGTCTCCTGAGTGAAGACCGCGTAAAATAAACGCGTACCTAGCATAGGATTCCCACTGTGCCTCCAACTCACGCGTCTATCGGAAACCCGTCTATCTGTACACTACGCACAAAAGCAACAAAGTCCATGTTTTGAAGGGAACAGTTTATGCGACGTTTCACTAACTTGAACGAGATTGACAGTCACCAGCGATCCGCCAGTTCGAGCGGAGCATGCACGTGAAGACATGCGTATTTGGCGCCCATTCGGATCTATAACTTTGTATCCTTCCCAAGCTCCGTTTGCGGAATTCAATCAGGCGATAGGAAGGTTGTGAATACTCAATACGGAATACGTTTAGCATTTTAGACGAAAGGAAAGCGAAATATACATGGAGTAAAAAGTGAGGAGACGAAAATCGACGAGAGAATATTTCAAGGAAGTTTTTCCGAAGGCTACATTGGTCCAAGGAGACGGAGGGAAGGATAGGCCTGAGGAGCTAGTGGAAAGCACCTGAGTGAATATGGGGAATAGCAGTAAATGAAACAAATAAGATATCTAAAGGAATCAGAACCAATGGTATGAAGGAACGACTACTAGAGAATCTGACGAACGATGTTTTGGGATGTTTTGAATGGAAACAGTCAATGGAGAAAGCAGGATATCATAGCAAGTAGGAGTCCATAAAATGAAGCAGAATACGCCGGAAGACAGCCAATAGACTAGGAAAGCGGACAAACGAGGATTTGTTATCATTACTTAATGGTCGCTTGAAGATGCCTACAAGCTCGGGGAGCTCGATCCACCAGTATCCAGACCCGATGGAGATTGCTGGTGCCAGAGGACTGTTTCTCGTTGTCAGCTTTCGCATTCAGAAAGAGGATGAGCGCTGAACTTACCTATACACCGGCAGTGTGTCGGCGAGTGGCGATCAGAATGACACTCGGATTCGTTAGGTGGAGGCATCAGTGGAACATGATTTTCGTCCTCTCGACATCCTGAGGATTCAACAGTTCCAAACAGTGATTTCCCCGAGCCCTGTGGTTCCTCCTGCTCTCCTGGTCCTGAGTGATCGAAAAGGCAACTTTGAAACTTGTTCCGAGTGGCGACTATGTGTTTTGGGAGCACTCCTTCCTCTACTGCTGGGGTGTCATGGCCAGCACTGAGCCAAGAATGTTCTGAATAATATTCTTCGGTGAGAGGACATAGCACCAATGCGAAGTCTGTCAATTTATGATGTTGAGGGTTGGTGGGGGAGATGTCAAAACTCCCATGTCAGCACTGATCTACTGGACCCCGTAGAGAAAATTGGAACCGATACTTGCGGGGTGGAGCGAAGTCGAGAGGAGACGGCCCTTGCGTTTCCACTGCCTCGGAACCGTCTCGCTCTACCTCTTCGAATGCTTCTCCTGAACGCTTTGGTTGTACCTCGTGCTCTCCTGGTTCTGGGCGCTCAACAGTACCATTTAATTCACTCCAGGCGGCAAAACCATCCCATTGATCCAATAACTCCTCACCCTCCTCCGCTACTCCCGAGGGATCACGATGAACACTTGGATCAGCCCAATACCGATCGAGCCGAAGCTTCATATCAAATAAGGATAACGTCATCGTGAAGTTATCTAGCCTGCCATGTTGGGGGGTTTCGGGAGAGAAGGTGAAACTTCCGTCCTGATGCCAGCCCTCTGGACCGTGTAGAGAGAATTGGAACCTGTAGACAGAATTTGTGCCCACCAATACCTCAGGACTTGAAGTTGTCTCCAACAAATCTTGGTGATCGGGAGTAACAAGGTCGCGTTCGGTCGTCGCTTCCATTCCCGTAACATCTAGATGGCCGTTTGGTACGACGACAGAGGGTCCTTGCGTTGTTGACTTCTCCATGATATCGAAGCCGCGGACCGCATTTGTATGGACGCGAAGAATTCCTCGACGAACACAACGAGACCCTCCATTTGTGGGACTGAAGTCAATCACAAGGTCCCTGAACGCGTATTGAGCATGGTTCTGTGGCGTAATGTACACCTCATAAATCCCTGCTGGAACACATGGGAAATCGAACTTTAGTGTTTGCCATTCCAATGACCCGACTAGTTCACTCTCCCAGGTTTTACCGCCCCCAGCATCGTGTTCTGAGATCTGGGCTAGAACGGCTACGAACTTGAGGTCAGGTTGGCCAACGGCCTTTGCTAGAAGGACAGGAAAAATCTCTCCCTGGACAGGAATGTGTATCATCGCTGTGACACGAAAGCGCCGATGCAGTAGTAAGTCGTACCCAATCGGTTGGACGGACGAACTCTGTGCCTCCTCTTGGACCAATCCCGGGGTGGCTCCGAGTCCGATCTGGTAACGCAGTGTGCACCTATCCTCCCTCCATTTCTGACGATTCAGGTCGACGGCGCGTTGGACATCCTGAGACCTTTCAGGACTTACGAAGTCAGTACGTGAGTCATCATACAAGACGAAGGTGATATTTTGATGTTCCTGCAGAAGCAAACAACAATCAGATGCCATTTGGTTCGTCAGCGGGAGGCCACACTGAACCACAGTCGTGAGTGCGTCCAGTTTGGAAGTGGGGAGGGAAGGCAGGATCTTATATACATCCTCTGTCGGGCTTTCATTACGCAGAGTGAGGATCACAATCTTTTCGGTTTGTGCGCGAAGTTCCTCTTCTGCTGGGGGCGAGGTGAGGAATGTATATGGTGGAGAAAACTCTGGCGAACCAGAACCCCGTGGATAGATGCGGCCGAAGCAGGGAGGAGATTTTGCAGAATGAAGGGATTCTATGGAGGACTTGACAAACCCGATCATTTCAGGGTATGCATCCGATGATTCGTGGCTGTCGAAAACGGGGGAGAGGTTGGCTATTAGCCTACTTTCTGATGTGTTAAAAGGGGGGCGTTTGACCAGCTCCTTGAAGTCAGCAGGAGTGTTACCTGTACGGATGTCATTGAAGTAGTTTCCCCAAAGTTGGAACACGTCGTCCCGTTCATCTCCTGGGAGAAGTCGCAATGAGCGCAATTCGGTTGACAAGGAGTCCCATGTCAAACTGATTCCCGCGATTGTTGATTCTGGAGCATTCCACATTCTAACCCTCCGGATGGCACTCGCCTTCTCCGCCGAAAGTCGCGCTTCCATCTTCTGGATCCATTGCAACGCAAGCCAATGCGAAATCCTTTCGGACAATGGCACACTTTCAGCGAACCGCCGCTCCACGATGCAAAGGTAGATTTCTTGGATAGCGCTGTCGAGCATCAGCACGTATTCTACGAATACATCGGTCGATCGATTGGGGAGCCGGAGCTTCGTAAAGGTCACTCGGTTTGAAAGGTCACCCCTGTCGAGGCAGTTGTAGCCCTTCAAATCGCACAACTGACCGATTCGCATGTATAACTTGTCCGGGAACGACACGCGAGAGACGGGTATTTTGGAATACTGTTTGGCTTGACCAAGCTCTGCCTCATAAGCGTCCGTGCGGGCAGTGAGTGACCAAGACACTGGCAGAAGTTTTGGGATTGAAGGTGTCCTGTGCTCGACTAACCGGCGAACTAACTTGTTAGAATATACAACAAACCGGGCGAATTTAGGGTTAGGAACAATATGAGTTCTGAGACGTCCTTTGTGGAAAACAACCTCGAGGGCATGGGTGCCTGCGACGGGGCGAGTTTGAGCCGAAAAGACGCTGTGGATGGACTGGTCGGCTTCCCTGCCATCCACAAGGAATGAAAAAGAGTCCCAACCCGCACCATCGGGAACAATCGTCGCGCAGAGGAACTTCTGTATACGACCCTGAGCCTGAGTGACCGCTACGACTGCATAGTAGACCGAATAACCTTCCACTTCGATTCGTTCCAATGGACCAACATAGGGGCCGGCAGCAGCGAGAAAATCCTCAAGACCGTGGGCAATGAAAGACTTTTTCCATCCGACATCCTCGCTCGCAAAATGAAATGGGGCCTCTTCAGATAGCAAACCTAGGTGGCGTGGAGAGGTGATGATGGGAAACATCCTGCTTCGGACTGCATCTGTGGTTGGGGTGGCTGGGTCGAGATCAACCTTAAAATCAAAGCCTATGGCGAGCTCTTTGATTAAATCAGGTAAGCCCGGGGAAAGTGATGATGTTTTGTCGGTAAGCTTGAGCTGCAATGTCATTCCGGTATTCCCCTCGTCCCAAGAGGGATTTAAACCCCAGAGGATCATGCGTGCGATAGAGAGACCCGCTTCCACTCCGAGCCAGATGTACGGCCCAGCTTTGGTACTCGATTGGCTGACCAGGTTGAAACAGCCCACATAACCAGCCACTATCATTCCCATCCCTACTACCAGCAAAACATGAAGGATGACCAGCACAGAGTCTACAGCTTGTCTGCGTCCTTGCTCCCCTGTTTTATCAGCTTGGCCCTCCTCCGCGGCACGGAGGTTTGGTTTGGGGTCGGGTACGCCTACGGGTCTCTCGGAATGCGCGTTTAGGCCCACGTCCTTCTCTTCGTTGGAAAGGGGTTTTCCGTGCCTTGCCTGCAGACGGTGAAGACTGGCCGAGGTAATCTGATGTATCCGGAGTTGCAGAGCGAACTGCACGGAAACTACGCATAAGAAGGACCCGAGCGAACGGAGTAAGGGGAAAAGCCACACAAGAGTGTTTCCTTGGCTGTGATGGGCGAAATATACATAGGGTAGGAGAGCGAATCCGGACGATACTGCTGACGTCAGGATCAGAGAACAATTCCATGGTAGGTACTGGGACTAAGAAGGATTAGTTAGGCAATGAACGACACCAGGAAAACCACAGCATAGAAACACACCAAAAGCCTGGTATCCGCTTCTCCAGCCCTCTTCCATCCTAACCAGTGTATCTTCTCAATCATCTTGGGGTCGTCGATATGCTGCTCTTTAATCAAGCGCTCCAACTTGACTTCCGCGCCGGTCCGTTTCGTTCCCCGCTGAAGAGTGACCATAGACGCTACCGACCCTGTCGTAACAAAACCAGCATTGTGCAGCCACCTTCCCCCATAGAAGGGTTTTGTCACTGTCGCGAGTAGGGTCGCAAACGATACCTTCACTATTCCAAGACTCCCGAAAATAGAAAGGGGGGTCGCGGCAGCATAGAGGTAACCATAATCTAGTGCCTCCCCTACATGCTGCTCGCACTGATCCGTACCCAGCAGGGGAAGGAGGGCGGAGATATCCTGGATTCCGCCTGATATGGTGTCGCCAAAGTTTTCCGAAGGTTCCATTGGTGAATCTGGGGTCGAGGGCCAGTTCGGTTAGGGAGACGCGCACGAGATTATGAGTTTCCTCGAGAGCTCAGTCTTCGTTTAATAGGGCAGCCGGTAAAGCCGCGGCGCTCCCGAAAGCACAGCTGGATTGTGTCAGTCCCTGAAATATCAATGAGGAGGAGTTCATCATAAGGCATGGAGAGAACATAGAGCACCTACAGACCACAGGTTCCTTGTGACATGGTGTTCTTTCTGATAAACGCTCGTGATCGATCCGTTGGAACCGCCGTGTTGAACAGCCTGATCTGGATAACCTCGACCTTGAGGTACAGAACCCTTCGTCGGCACCGTCCTCTGATTTTGGAGGTCAGGGACCGACGCTGAACCAGGCAATGAAGGTGAACCAGAGCCACTGTAATTATCCGTGGCAATGTACGCGGTCCCAAAGACATCGGGAACCGTGAGAGGAGTGATACCGCATTGATAAACGCCTAGTCTGAGCGTATCGATATTAGAGATGGGTCGGTCAATCTATCGACATGGGGGGGATGATGGTCCGTGAATGACCCACAGAACAGCACGTACGGCAGAATTTTGAAGCAGATACGCGGGGCGAAGCGCTCGTCGACTTCCAACAGCTGTATTATCGTTAGGATCATCAGAATCAGAACTTGGGTTGCACCGACATTGGTCTCTGCTTCGCCTCCAAGAACGTTAGTAGAGGCCGGATTCTGACTTGAAGTTCGAGGGTTTCTGTCCCAATCTTCTCCTAACTTGTCCCTGCCTAGTTTCTATCTTCTCCCTCCGGATACTGGCCACGGGGCTTTCCAGTCTCGCTGAAGGTCACACTACTAGCCGCTTGCAATATCCGGTGCATGAGGATCCGAGGTCCCCAAATAGCGGCGATTTCATAGGGCCATTGAACCGTTTATAGTAGTCTCGCCCTTCGTCAAATCATCTGGCAGCCTCGAGGCTGTAGTAAAGTTCCGTCAGCATGATATTTTTACCTCGTCGTTGTGTGCTGGAAGAACTCTTCGTAATGCGGGTTCCCAGAGTCCACAGCACCAGTATACTGAGCAGTTCTTGGTTATAAAGCTGCCATAACCACATCACGAAGGTCGTTCTAGAAGAAGAAAAAAAGTTAGAACGAGAATCAGAGCGCGGAGCTCTATGTGTTACGCACCTAGCGTATTTCCTTTCTATTCAGCTTAAAACAATCCCCAGGAGCTCTCCGATACAGCGGGTTTAGTGGCATCGAGCGCTTCGAAGATGGAGCATTGCTTTTAAGGGTTCAGTTTGCTTTCAAGGGTGAACAATGTGCGAGAATGTGCGAGCCATGGTCGTTGTTGAAAGAGGTTCGGGCGTGGGAACAATATCGTCAGGCCGCGTAAGCGGAATGTGCTTGACTGCGCCCACAGTGACCAACAAGGCATCTCGGCTTGACGCGATTCACTGACCACCCAGGTTCTCCTTCAGGCCATGCCGTCCTCCCGTCCTTCACACACACAGGAGGCAACTCAAGCTTATAAGTTTAGGACTCTATCCCGGCAATACTATCCTTTCAGTTCGAGGCGCAGCATCTCGAGGCTCACGCCACCGTCGATTCTGCTTCATAGCTCTATTTGTCACCTTGCCCTAATCAGACATAGCCCGGTGACGAGTAGGAGTAGGAAGTGGATTGATGTAGAGCTGGTTGGATGCTATATCCTTGTCTCCTCGATGTCATCCCTGTTCAACCGTTCAGGGCCCGGCGAGAATTTGGCTGTTAGCTTCTAGGATCGGCTACATCAAGATTGCGACCAGCTAAAGATGCTATACTTGTATTTATAAGATCGTCGAAGAAGAGGAAAGGTCAAGATGAACGTTCTTTTGTTGTCGGACTGCGCACCTAGGGTCCCTTTCCCACTCGGGGAGATTCCCCCGACGATGAACGCAATGTACACAGCAAACAAAAGCACAATAAGATAGAGTACCTTCCGTGATCATCCATTCAGAATTTCGCTGTGAAGCTGAGATTGTTGAACGTTGAACAAGATGCGGTCGTTGACGTTGTTGGGAGAGGTCAGAACGCGGGAACAATGTTGGGAAGAATAGTAAGTATCGCCATGCTAAGTCGCGGGTTCCTAGAATCCACAGCACCAGTATAATGAACAGTCCTTGATTGCATTAATGCTTTTGAGGGTTCAGTTTGCTTTTAAGGGTGAACAATGTGCGAGCCATGGTCGTTGTTGAAAGAGGACCGGGCGTGGGAACAATATCGTCAGACCGCGTAAGCGGAATTGGTGTGTTGAGTTTCACTGCGCCCACAATGTCCAACAAGTCATCTTGACTTGACGCGATTCACTGGCCACCTGGATTCTCATTCGGGCCATGTCATCCTTCCGTCATTCACGAACTTTAGATGCTGAATAGGAGGCCAACTCCGAGTCAATTCAAGATTCTAAGTTTAGGACTCTGTGGCCCGTCAGATGGCAATTGCAACACTCTCTCAGTTCGAGCGCAGCATCTCGATCATCGTTAGGATCATCAGAACTAGAACCTGGGTTAGCGCCGACATTGGTCTCTGCTTCGCCTCCAAGAACGTTAGTACTAGTAGAGGCCGAATTCTGACTTGACGTTCGAGGGTTCCCGTCCCTGTCTTCTCCTAACTTGTCCCTGCCTAGTTTCTATCTTCTCCCTCCGGATACTGGCCACGGGGCTTTCCAGTCTCGCTGAAGGTCACACTACTAGCCGCTTGCAATATCCGGTGCATGAGGATCCGAGGTCCCCAAATAGCGGTGATATCATAGGGCCATTGAACCGTTTATAGTAGTCTCGCCCTTCGTCAAATCATTCGGAAGCCTCGAGGCTGTAGTAAAGTTCTGTCAGCCTGATATTTTTACCTCGTCGTTGTGTGCTGGAAGAACTCTTCGTAATGCGGGTTCCCAGAGTCCACAGCACCAGTATACTGAACAGTTCTTGATTATAAAGATGCCATAACCACATCACGAAGGTCGTTCTAGAAGAAGAAAAAAAGTTAGAACGAGAATCAGAGCGCAGAGCTCCATGTGTTACGCACCTAGCGTATTTCCTTTCTATTCAACTTAAAACAATCCCAGGATCTCTCCGATAAATCGGCTTCAGTGGCGTCGAGCACGTTGAGAATAGAGCAATGCTTTTTGAAGGTTCAGTTTGCTTTCAAGGTGCGAGGCCATGGTCGTTGTTGAAAGAGGTCCAGGCGTGGGAATAATATCGTCAGGCCGCGTAAGCGGAATGAGCTTGACGCGATTCACTGACCACCCAGGTTCTCCTTCAGGCCATGCCGTCCTCCCGTCCTTCACGCACACAGGAGGCCATTCAAGCTTATAAGTTTAGGACTCTATCCCGGCAATACTACCCTTCCAGTTCGAGGCGCAGCATCTCGAGGTTCACGCCACCGTCGATTCCGCTTCATGGCTCTATTTGTCACCTTGCCCTAATCAGACACAGCCCGGTGACGAGTAGGAGTAGGAAGTGGAAGAGAGGTGGATTGATGTAGAACTAGTTGGCTGATATGTCCTTGTCTCCTCGAAGTCATTCCTGTTCGATCGTTCCGAGTCACTCCTTGGGGCCCGGCGAGAATTTGACTGTTAGCTTCCAGGATCGGTTACAGCAAGATTGCGACCAGCTAGACATGCTATATTTGTATTTATAAGATCGTCGAAGAAGAGGAAAGGTAAAGATGAACATTCCAGTACAAAGTCTTGTTGATTACGCACCGCTAGGTTCCCCTTCCCACTCGAGAAGATTCTCCCGACAATGAACGCAATGGTAAAGCACAATAAGATAGAGTACCCTCCGTGGTCATCCATTCAGAATTTTGCTTTGAGGGTGAGACGGTTGAACGTTGAACAAGATGCCTGTTGAAAGAGGTCAGAGCGCCGCGGGAACAATTGCTAGGAACAACATCGCCATGCCAAGTTCAAAGTTGGGGGTTCCCAGAATCTACAACACCAGTTCTTGATTATCAAGATAACCCAAAGGTCGTTCTAGAAGAAGAAGAAAAAAAAAGTAAGAACGAGAATCAGAGTGTGGAGCTCTATGTGTTACGCACCTAGCGGGTTTCCTAAAACAATCCCCAGGAACTCTCCGATACAACGTATTTAGTGGTATCGAGCGCGTCGAAAATAGAGCAGCACTTTTGAGGGTGCCCGGTGACGAGTAGGAAGTGGAAGAAAGGTCGATCGATGTAGAACTAGGTGGCTACTATATCCTTGTCTCCTCGAAGTCATTCCTATTCGACCGTTCCGAGTCGTCCGGCGAGGATTTGGCTGTTAGCTTCCAGGATCGGCTACATCAAGATTGCGACCAGCTAAAGATGCTATAATTGTATTTGAAGAAGAGGAAAGGTCAAGATGAACGTTCTTTTGTTGTCGGACTGCGCACCTAGGTTCCCTTTCCCACTCGAGAAGATTTTCCCGACAATGAACGCAATGTAAAGCACAATAAGATAGAGTACCTTCCTGACATCCATTCAAATTTTTGCTTTGAAGCTGAAATTGTCGAACGTTGAACAACATGCGGTCGTTGACGTTGTTGGAAGATGTCAGAACGCGGGAACAATATCGCCATACCAAGTCGCGGATTCCCAGAATCCACAGCACCAAGATACTGAGCGATTCTTGATTACGAAGATGCCATAATCACATCACGAAGGTCGTTCTGGAAGAAAAAAAAAGTTAAACGAGAATCAGAGCGTAGAGCTCTATGTGTTACGCACCTGGCGGGTTTCCTTTCCATTCAACTCAAAACGATCCCCAGGAACTCTCCAATACATCGAGTGCGTCGAAGATAGAGCAATGCTTTTGAGGGTTCAGTTTCCCTTCAAGGTGCGAGCCACGACATCGCAGGGCGATTCCCCACGGATGAGAACTTATGGAAAGGAACTAGATGTAAAGACTTCACTATCAAGGACCAAGGTCAAGTGCTTCATATGGACGACGATGTATGATGCTTACGAGATAGGAGAATACTGGGAAGATGCCACAGGTGCGGAGTCACGGAAACTAATGGAGTACATCCTTCTGGAATATGCATGTGAAGCCCCAGGCCTGGGGCCAAGAAGAGGTATGGAAGTTAGTACAAACGATGTGGGAAAGAAAACCAAACTCACGAGTCACCGCAATGGAAATCCAAAGGGAATATAGGCACAATACTAGGTTGTGGAAAAGTGCCAAATGGAAAGACAATCAAAAAGGTGAATTGGATCATGGACTATCTCGCTTCTACCGAATCATAGTGTCCCGGGAAGCGGCGTACCTAGTCTGGCAACTGAGGAATGAACACATGGTGACAACTGGGAACATACCGAGAACGAGATACATAACAGATTTATCTGCATCCGGCTGACCTTTGACCGTCTACAATGTAACCTAAAGAAATGGGAGCGGAAAGCATTACCACAAGAACTAGTCCTTGAAACCTGGCGAGGTACTCTTCAGAAAGAGGAAAAACTCCCGCAGAACTGGATTTGAGAGTCTGGGGTTTTAGTGGGTGCCCGGTGTCCAGCCAAAAAGATAAGGTAAGTCAACGTCCGGCAAAGTAGAGGAAGCCCCACACTGTCGCGTCCAGGCGTCGTTTTCCCCAGGGCGTACTATGAAACTAACAAACGATAGACCGTGGAGTCTAAAGATGAGCGGGCCTGAAAGAGGGGAAGTATGATCGCACCGGTCAGTAGGGCCACATATGTGTCGCTGCCGCCAAAGAAAAAGTGCGAGCCATGGTCGTTGTTGAAAGAGGTCCGGGCGTGGGAACAATGTCGTCAGGCCGCGTAAGCGGAATGGTGTGATGAGTTTGACTGCGCCCACAATGTCCAACAAGTCATCTTGCATTCACTGACCACCCGGATTCTCGTTCAGGCCATGCCGTCCGCCCGTTATTCGCGAGCTCTAGATGCTGAACAGGAGGCCAACTCCGAGTCAATTCAAGCTTATAAGTTTAGGACTCTATCAGATGGCAATTGCAACACCCTTTCAGTTCGAGCGCAGCATCTCGAGGTTCAGTTAACGTTCACCATTCACGCCACTGTCGACGCTGTTTCGTGACTCTATTTGTCACCTTGTCCTCGATACATAGCCCGTAGCCATGACGGTGATTATATATGTCTATAAAGCTCGAGGAAAACATGTTCACATCTACATTAGCGACAAGAAAACCCGTATCAATTACGACACGAATGCAAAAAAAACAAATCGAGCAATAATTACTAGACCTAAAGTAGGTAAAAAAAAACAGAGCGATAGCGCTCCAAATGATCCATGAAGCAAAAAACAAAGCAGATATACACAAAAAGTGACCAATCCCACAACTCATCACCGTACGTCTCCAGGTCTCAATAAAGGCGGTCCAACGTGTCCAAGACCATCCGTCATCTTCCTCCTCCTCTCCCCAACCTTCCAAATCACATCCTTCAACTCCTGAACGACCTCACCACCAGGCCCCCACCTCTCCATCTTGGGCGCACTCTCACAATGCTCATCCATCATGACTGGTAGCTGAATCCCAAGATCACTCAACCGCTTCCCACTCTCCCTCGCCTTCTTCACCAAAGCGATTCGTTCCTCCCTCGACAACTTTGACTTCTCCCTCTTGAACACCCCTACGTTCCCCGAGTCACCTTCATACACCTGCTCGATACCAGGTGGAGGTAAATGTTCCGTAGTAGCAGTGAACAACAAGTGCGACGTAACATCGTCCAAATTCCCATCCGCAGCGTTGACGACAGTAACCTCTGGCTCGGGATGAGATTGATGGTGATGTTCATGTTCCGCGGGTTCAGGTTTATCGTCCAAATCGTCGCTTCCGTCATGTCCAAGTCCAGGAAGATCAGCATGTTCGTCGTCGTCGTCCTCTTCTTCATCCGAATGGTCGACACGAGGAGGATGCACAACGTCGGTAAGATGTTCCCTTCCCCTCTCACACTCCCGCAGAGCCAATCCGAGTTCGCGTCGCAGTCGTTCGTACGCTTGAAGCGCAGGGTGCGAATCGTCCTCTTCATGCCCACGAGACTCCTCCTCCTCTTCCTTCCGCAGCGAAGCCACACACTGCTCCAACTGTTCCCTCGCATCCTCCAACGCAGTCGAAATAGCATCCACATGCGCAGCGAACCTTGCCACCCGACTCGGCATCGGCGCAAACCCAATCGAAGACGACGACAACGCCAACTTTGATTTGGTCCTCCGATGCTTCCCCCCCTGCTGCTGCTTCCCAAAAATCCCATCCCCCTTCCCTTCCTCCCCCTCCCCCTCGCCCTCACCCTCCCCATCACTATCCAAAAGCACCCTCATCCCCCCAAACGCCGGCGTCGGCTGCTCATCCTGCAACCTCATCCTCTCCACCTCCTCCAACGCCTCCGTCAACCTCACACTCGCATCCGCCAACGTCGTCGTCAACAATCCCATAACACTCCTCACATCCTCCCAATAAACCTCATCGTCCCTCTCCTCCCTCCCAAACCTCAACGCCAATAAATGCGAACACGCGTATCTCTTCGATGACAACGCTCCCTGTAACGCCTGTCTCAAGGCCGACAACGATAACGGGTGTCGAGGAGCTTGGATCCCTGTGTACCGAGATGCGGAATGTCCGATTCCGATTGGTGAACGTGGGGAATGGGGATGGGATGGATGGGGGACACTACCAGGGGTAGCCGTCGTACTGTAACTCTCCCCCCACCCCCCTCCTCGATTCCAACTCCGCCTCCGATTCAACCTGGTAGGCAAAGCCGTCAAAGTCTGCATCCCACCCAACTTTCGTTTCCTCTGCAACTCCAACGCTGCCATCCCAAAGCTATCGCCCCCACTGCCCCCTAACGAATCCCCATCACTCTCCTCCTCGGTATCATCATTCAAATACGCCAACTCCGTCTCCGTCTCCGTCTCCTCCTCCGTCACACCCAACAACTCCGGAGACCCAGGCGTACTCTTCGACGGCGTAACCGGCGCACTAAACGAACTCTTCCCCGTCGTTGTATGCAACAACGCCGTCAAATCCGACCTCCGTTTCTCTCTCCTCTTCAATATCTGCATCGTCGGACTCCCCGCATCAGCCAAGAACGCATACGATCCGTTCCAAGTCGCTCGTTTATCGGCCGGGGTCATTCCGGGGTGTAATTGTAATTTCGGGTTGGAGATCGTTCGTCTACGGGTGCGGGTGGGTAGCGAGAACGGGCGGGAAGCCGGGGAGGAGGAGGAGGGGTTTCTGCTCGGTACGGGGGAAGGTGGAGCATACATATACGATATCTGCGAAAGCTCGGATTGAGACGCCAGAGCCGAGAGAAGTTGGCGGACGTTGTCGCTTTGGTTTTGTGTGGTCAACAGTGTTGAGTGGAGAGCGACGCGAAGGGAGGAACGAGGCGAGGTAGGGGTATTCGAGCTGTATATCATACTAGCCAGAAGAAAGTTAGAAATCAACCCCGCATTTTCATTTTCTGGAGAACCGCGAAACTCACTGTTTCTCGTCCTTTTCCAATTTAATCATTACTTCCTGAACAACCGAATCCCACACGTTCCCCGCAACGATAAGGTCATTCAACGTATCCAGAGTCTACCCAACCATCAGCTCGGTCCCGAATATATAGCGCAAATGAAAAGAACTCACAGGGGTCATGAAAGTAGATGCAGAGCTGTTTTTGAATATATACAAAAGAACCGCGCCTATAGAAACGCTTGAACAATAATATCCGGCGCCAAACAAGATGGTAAGGAGTGCGGTGGCCACAGAGAATATAAGATATTGAGATGAGGAAATAAGGGAGTGTGTGGGTTTTAGGTGTTGTTGTTGTTCTTGGTTATTCGTCTCTGTGGAAGCGGAAGTGGAAGCACTTGAGGAGCGGGAGTGACCACGCGAGCTGAGATTTCCAGGAATGATGTGATCTGGTGTAGGTCGACTGGCGTGGCTTGTTGTTGTCGTTGTTGTGAGGGAACTTGATAATAACGAGGACGATATAACGTTGTACTTGAACTTCTCCGTAAACGCAGAAAACGACTGCGAGGAGAAGGCTGTTCTCATAGACTGCGGGCCAAAGTTGCGTTCAGTACAGGTATGTAGACTTACTTCCCTAATTAGAAACGCACCTCGAGGAACTCTTCCACGAGCCTCTCAACCTCCTCTAGGTCTTCAAGCGATATACCCTCCTCCTCCTCCTCCTCCCCCAGTAGTTCGGGTGTTCCACCTGGCATAAGACCCGACGTCTCTCCAGCCTCTGCTCTCGTCAGTAAATCTCTGTCAGCGTGACACCCACACGGACGCGTACCTCTCAAATACTGTCCTAATGGATGGTCGTCGAATACAGGTTGAGCCATTTGAAGTTTGTTTCGGAAGGGCGGTAAGGTGGGTAGGTAGAGCGGGGGTCGTTAAAGTGTCGTAGGGAAGAATCGCAGAAGCCTGTATGGAGTATCAAAACCAGAAATGTCACCTGGAAAAGGGAAGGGAAGGGTGACAGCAAAGAGCAAAGCGGAAGGTCGTCGTGAGTGTGAGAGAGAGAAACAGAAACAGGGTCGTCAATGTGCGTGTGTTGGTGTTGAATTTGAAACTCGTGTGGGATGTTCGCAGTAGCCGTAGCCGGGAGCTCCAAGCCCTCCCCCCTGCTGATGAAAAGGGCCCTTATGTAAGTCACGCGGTACCGGGCGCTAACTGACATAACCGCGGCCCTTGGTTCGGCAAATTGACTTCGCAGCCGCACCCAAGTTGCAACCAACAATGCCCTCCAACAACTCCGTCCGTAGCGCCATTACGAGCTCGAATATGGCTTCTTACAGCTTCTAATATACGAAGACTTCCTCAAGTCCAGATCCCGACTCCCGAGGGCCACTTGGGCCTTGGGCCTTGGCTTTACTTACGTGTCAATAGATTATAGAACAATACCCGACACCCGACACCTCGCGTTGGCATCAAACAAGCCAACACTTGGGGTTTTTGTTTGTCAACAAACGACAAACGCGGCCATGATCCATCTGGGGAAAAAGGGTTCAACAGAGATTAGCAGTGACCAAAGCTGAGACTCGTGACCTCGAGAGTTGAGAGGTGCTGCATACTAGAGTCTAGACCTGGAGCGTTGGGAGATAGTCTATAGACAAGGCTAATCAAATAAACGAGGACCGAGGTCGAACATCGCAATCTTCAGACAACCAATCAGTTGAGTGATCGAGCTCGTATTCCAATTCCCCAGATGGTGATAGTACAATGACAACTTGGATAGGTAGACCATGACAGATAGACAAAAAAGGTGGAAAGTGGAAGGCGGGCGGAACAAGAGAGGTAACGCTAAATCCAATCGCAAACAGTAAACTCTGCGCCGTCGGAGAAAAAGGTGGCATATAGGCATATAGGCATAGGTCATAGAGCATAGAGTATAGAGCATGATTGGGCAGAGTTCGGTGTTGGGAAAGGAAGAGAGAGAGGGAGAGAGGTGTCGTAGAAACCAAGAAAGCGAGAAACAAAGCAGAGCAGAGAAAAGAAAAAAAGAAAAGATAAAAAGCAACTCAGCGGCTGGATGATCAATCCGAAAAAGGGTCCAACAGAGATTAACGCTTAGCGCTTAGCATTGACCAAGCTGAGACTCGTGACTCGAGAGGTTGGGAGATAGACAAGGCTAATCAAATTACCGAGGTCGAACATCGCAATCTTCAGCTTCAACCAATCAGTTGAGTCTCAGTGATTGAGTTCGTATTCCACAGATGGTGATAGTACATTGAACTTGGATAGGTAGTAGACCATGACAGAAAGACAAAAAAAGTAGTGGAAGGCGGGCGGGCGGGCGGAACAAGAGAGGTAACGCTAAATCCAATCGCAAACAGTTAAACTCTGCGCCGCGTCGGAGAAAAGGTGGCATATGGGCATAGGTCATAGAGCATAGAGCATAGAGCATAACTGGACAGAGTTCGGTAGTTGGAAAGGAAGAGAGGTGTCGTTGCGATTCGTAAAAAACAAGAAAGCGAAGCAAGAAAGCATGGAAAAGAAAAAATAAAAAGCAACTCAACGATTGAATAATTACTCATCCTCATCCTCACCAACAGTCTCCTCTTCGTACGAATAAGTCCTCCGCACACTATCATTCACCTTCGCCGCCTCCCTCGTAATCTCATCAATATCCTCATCATCCTCATCATTCTGCTCTTCTTCCTTGACCGCCAGCCCGGGAACCGGAGGAACGTCGGGGATGTTAGCACTATTAATAACACCACCTCGGAACCCCGAGAAGGACTTGGAGTGGCGGACACCTCCTCCCCGCATCTCGACATCTGCACCAACACCGACGCGGCGCATCTTGGATCCCCGACGCCTGAACACTGAAGATGCCTTCCTAGACCGGGCCGGGGAAGAATCAATGGTCGAGAGAGGGATAGCTTCCTCCGTACTCGAGCCCTCCGAGGCGCTTTCGGGTTTCTTCAGAAACGCCGAAATCGACAAGTTCTTCTTCTTGCTACTGCCGCTGTGACCTTTCGCTCCCTCTCCCTCCCCACCAACCCCAACATCCCGATCCAAAATCCCCGCACTCTCCTTCCTCCCACTAAACAACAACGAAAACCTCTCCTTCAACCTCCTCCCTCCTTTCCACCCATGACGACTATCCTTCTCCTTCTCTTCCCCCAACGTATGCAAGTCACCCCCAGACACAGCGAGAAGATTACTCATCGAACTCGAAAACTTCTTCCCCTTCTCAGACTGTCGAAGCATCGGAGGACACGCATCTCGATTCCTCACAGCACGAAACGTGCTCACAGTCGTACGCGTCGTGATTATCGAGACAGAGTCTAATTCGTATCGTCTTCTACGCGTACGAGGAGGGGTCGCGGAGTAGGGTGGGGGCGCGTCTGCGTCCGAGTCTTTGTTGAAAGCGTCCCCGAGAACCGAAAAGTTGAGAAGCTGGTTTTGCATCTCTCCTCCGTCATCGAGGTACGAGGTGGGACGGGAACGGACGTAGCATCCACGGATGGAGGACGTGGGCGAGATGCATCGTTTGAGGCTGTGGTCGTCGCTGTCTGTGAACGGATCGAAGGCGAGGGTTTCGATGGATGGGTTGGATGGGGACATAGCGGTGTGTGTGTATCGCAGGGAGGGATTTCGGAGGGGGGGGGAATCCAACCTGCCTCTCTTGATCCTTTTATACCCTCCCCTGATGCAGGTGGCATTTGGGCCTCATTGTCTATTATGACCTCTCCGGGGATATTATCTAACTAACGCAAAAACACGATGTGGCCTGGCTGGCGTGGTGTCGGTCAAAGCGAAGTGGTATTCTTTCCTTTTGGATGCCACGATGGTATGGTGAGGCTTCCTTTGTGCCTTCGTTCATTTTCCACCCGGGGCTGGCATAGCCCTCTCGTTGAGTTGGCGTGAGTTCAGTGCAGCTCTGGTTTGGTGGAAATACTTACTTACCCGCTCCTTCGGAGTCATGATACTTTCTCGCCACATTCATGAGAACCTAGCAAAGAATCTAAACACCGTTTTGCCACACGATTCGGGATTTGCCGAACTCGATCTTCGACGAACAATGCCATGCGTATCGTACTTTCTAGAAGAACCTGCCATCTCGACTATCTCTCTGGCCTACGTCTTGTGAAATGGTAGGCGACGGAGCAGAGTATTATCATCACATACTAGGTAGCATCACAACAATGAGAAATTGACTAGCGCTCATTCACTATCACCCTGAGGTCTACTGTACCTCGGACACGTAGCACACCAGAAATTGTACCCTCCAGCGAACAACTGCAACCCCCCAAGGTACCTCCTCAACGCATCCGAAAACCCAACACCCACTTCCACATCCTTCATAAGTTCCCGTACCTTCTTCTCCTCCTCAATGATAATCCGTTTGACAGCCTCCTTCGCCTCCTCCTCAGGTGCGTCAAGCTCCTTCATAAGAACGGCAACCCCATTCCTAATTCGATCCGAATCCTGTTGTTGCCTCTTCTCTCGTTCCCAAGAAAAGTAATCGTTCGCGAGTACGGCGATAGCCCCGGTGGAGAGTTTGACTTTAGCGAGCACGGAGGAGGTGGCTTCTTCGGGAGGTAGGTCGATGTTCATCGCCCAGAGCATCATTTGTGAAACGGATCTTTGAATGATATGTACCTGGTCAGTGATCTTTTCATCATCATACTCAGATGGTAACGCACTCGTAGTCAAAATTCTTCAACCGGAACGGGAGATATTCCTCCATGGTGTTGAATTCTTCCACGCTATCTTCTCGAGCTCGGATGTCCGCCTCTAGCTTTCGAAGGAGGGCTGGAGTACGGATGGGGTCTACTTCCATCATTCGAGATTTGAGATCGTGGAGGTATTCGATCCATTCCATGCGTGTATTTGGAGTGACATTGGTCGGAGTATCACAGTCAGGCCCCTGTCCTAGAACTTCACCGAGAATTTCGTGCTCGATCAAGGAATCTTTTTGAGGGTAGTCCTCTAGCACGTCTACATTGAAATTCGAGTTATAAGGCGGAAGTCAAGGTATACGACGAGGTGTCGAACTCACCGTCAATAATACACAAAAAGTTGAGGTACTCCACAACGAACCCCAATCTTTCCGCTTCGCACAGCCCAAACGAAAGAGAGAACAAGTTCCCAGCGGGGTTGTCGTGCATGTACAACGCCTTTCGACGTTCAGGAGTATCGGGTTGGGTGCACTTCTGGATAACCTTGTCCAGAGCAGCGAGGACGACCGGTCCCATCTGGTCCCAACAGTCTTTAATCTCGAATGAGCCAAAGAATGAAGGATAAGGTGTAGTGTCGACGTCTTTGAGAGGGTGGATGAGAGTCATTGTCGGTTGAGTGAAGTGTTTCTGTTTCTTCGCCTCTCACACTTATATAGTACTCGACGATAGATCCCCTCCTGGTTACAAAACACTCTTGAAATGAATAACGTCAACGCCCGTGTAGGATCAATATCAATCTTGAGGATGGAAAGAACTGCGAGCCCGGTATGCTCGGGCCAATGTCATTGTCTTTCGTCGACACTTTGCACTATGAGTGCGGTGCGCTATCATGTTCCTGCAGAGTTTACGGCTACCGGCGGGACCCCTATCAAAAAAGCCCGTTCGTTGCCGGATGGTACGCTACTAGACAAACTTAACATACGGTCAAGTAAAGTCACCAATGGCTATGGGCCATTAGTGGGAGGCTCACGGCGCGTCTTTCGGGAAGATCTTCAATCACGGTATTCAGAGATAACTCAATTCCAAAGATTGGATCGACTGACTTGGCTGAGTTTGGGCGTCTGCTTACCTCTTCGTGGCCACAAAGATCCCTCTAAGAAACGGAACATCGCGGTGCGTGGGTGGTGGGTGTCACTGGGACAGATAGAATTAATGGGCCTTGACTTTCCGACTTCGTTACGTAGTCAACGAGCCAGTGCGTCCATCGCCAAGATCCGAAAAAGCGGGAATTATCCAGAAAACCAGCGGTTGAGACGGCTACTAGTCACGGTATCGGTCTAGGAACAGCATTCCAAGAACACTAGATACAAGGTGGCGTTTACACCGGACTTGACATGGTATGTAGAGCTGAGATGGTGCAGTGCTTTCGATACTCAATGGTTAGTGCGATCCCAACCCTTGTATTCAGGCTTGAGCCGCTTTCCGGCAAGTAAGATGTGGCGTCCCCGAGAATTTCGAAGATGTCACTAGGTTCGTGTTCAGCGGTTTCTCGTTGACTGAGTCAATTACAGCAACGGGAGCTAATACGCGTTGCCGCAATGCCTTCGGAAGCCTGAGGCCTGAGATTGGATGGCGGCCCGCTCTAGCCCTGAGTTGGTACTACTCAAGTGCTGGAGCAACTAGGTCAGGACAACCTGACCCCGCAGTAGCTGGGCTCTGAATCCTTACTTCCATCGCAAAGACGTTCCTGACATTCATGAACCCCGATGCGATTTCATTTTGATGAGGTATCACTCCACAGCTCCAGTGATAGCCATGTAGTATGTTGATAGGGCATCAATAGCTTTTGGACAGATCCCTGCGGCCTCCTAGAGTGTATCCTTATCTATATGATTGACAAGTTCATTTCGGAGCACCGCAAAGGTAAAACGTTGAGGAGCCGATGAATCACCGAAACCATTCGTTTCTGGTAGTCGCTGATGGAAAGAAAAAAGGTTTTGCCGTGTTGAATCTTGCAATGGCATTCGTGTCTTACAACTGAGAGAACGGGGGAAATGAGCAACGTTTGCAGAGGATCCGGCCTGGGTATTTTAAGAAGGTAGGACAGCGACAGAGTGGTGAGGGTCCCTTAGGTTCACCTTGGCTCAACCAAAAAAGAGAATATTCAGTTTCAAAGGACGCTCGAATAAATCCAGGCTAAAGTTCAAGGCTCGAATGATAAAGTTAAAGGGAAAGCGAGAAAAACCTCGTGTGGCTTTGGATGATTCGGTTATTTCCCATTCTCCCACGGTCCGAACCGACTATCAGACTCAAACTCATGAGTATTTTCGGAGATATACAAAGACTGTCTGATTTCTTGTCCGTTTGTTAGTAGTAGTACTTTCCTTCTCGATTACACAGGAACCTCTCCCGAAATCCTAACATCTCTCGAACTCCTCCCGACCACAACTCCAATCCTTCCATCAGGCTTTCTCCACCCCTGGCTCACGACATCCCATATCGACAAATCATACCTCGATAGAGTAATCTCGACCGCCTTGCTCTCCCCCGGCTGTGCAGCGGTATTGGTGAACCCTTTTAGAACCCTCGGTGGCTCTCCGGAAGACTCAGGGAATTCAATGTACAGTTGGGGAATCTCCCCACCATACACCGAACCGTTGTTCTCGACGGTGAACGTTGCTCTGAAAGCAGGTCGGTGAAGCCTATCGTCATAAAAGGGGTGGGTAGTGAGTATGAGCGAGCCGCCAGGAGAAATCAAAGAATACATATGATTAGAAGCCAGACTTACCAAATAGCGGCAGACGATCCCACTCCAACGGGAGACGACTCCCCTCGTGCCCAAGCATCCTCGAGGTCAGCGTATGTACCGTCATCGTTGGGTATAGCCTCAATGTCGAGGCCACTGTACTCCCAATCCGTGTAGCTCATCCCAAACCCAAACTCGTATCGAGGTTCGATGTTGTTCTAATATATATATGAGTACGACGAACGGGAGCGGCATCTAAAGAAATGAAGTAACCCACCGCATCGAAGTGTCTATAGTCGATTTGCAAGCTGGAAGCGCGTAACGAGTGAGTTTTACACTTCTTAAAGCCAAGTGACAAGACGCCACTCACCCATCGGCATACGGAATGGCAATAATATCCTGAGGTGCTCCTCCAAGCACTAATCCCGTCGAATAATCCTCCAACCTCTTCGCAATAGTATACGGGAGTTTGCCACTCGGGTTCCAATCACCGTACAGCACATCGACAATCGCATTGCCCGCTTCGTTACCCTGCAACCCGGCCCAGAGAACAGCAGTGACGTTCGGGTGGTCGATCCAGGGTTCCATGATGATAGGCCCGACAGCGTTGACGACGACGATAGTGTTGTTGTTTTGCTCAGCCACAGCGAGAACGAGGTCGTCTCCGTTGTGCCAGGCGGTCAGGTTTTGCCTGTCCGAAAGATAAAATCGTCAGTTGAGCCCCCCCAGCGGTGAAGGAGAAGGAGATGTAAGAGGTCCCACCTATCATTTCCGTCTCCTTCGCCCGAGTCAGACACAATAAAGACAAGAGCCGCGTTCTGCTTGATCGCCATGTTGCCTGCTCGTGGAAGATCAAAGTCATTGAACGACCATGAGACAGTCGTCCTGTGCCTCCTTGCTCTCCGTTGAATCGCTTCATATGGCTGTATTACGGATGAAGTAGAGGGTGGAGATTAGCCGTCGAATTCGCTCAGCTCATGGAAGTCCAAAACGCAATGAAACCCACCGAGACCAAATAGGTGAAGTTCGCAGTCCCACTGCCCGATCCCATCGCTAGAATCCCACCGAGCCATCCTGACTGATCTCTGAACCTGTTAGGTCCGATCTCGGGAGGACCAGCATCGCTGCCAGCCAAGAAGATTCGACGTTCTCTCCCAGTAAGAGGCAATCCTCCTCCACCCTCCTTGTTATTCTTCAAAAGCACCGTAGAAGCAGCTCCTATCGTTCT
>JANHQD010002018.1:47825-67636 GCA_024721195.1 Marasmius sp. AFHP31
GGTGAATCTGGGGTCGAGGGCCAGTTCGGTTAGGGAGACGCGCACGAGATTATGAGTTTCCTCGAGAGCTCAGTCTTCGTTTAATAGGGCAGCCTGTAAAGCCGCGGCGCTCCCGAAAGCACAGCTGGATTGTGTCAGTCCCTGAAATATCAATGAGGAGGAGTTCATCACAAGGCATGGAGAGAACATATAGGACCTACAGACCACAGGTTCCTTGCGACATGGTGTTCTTTCTGATAAACGCTCGTGATCGATCCGTTGGAACCGCCGTGTTGAACAGCGTGAGCTGGATAACCTCGACCTTGAGGTATAGAACCCTTCGTCGGCACCGTCCTCTGATTTTGGAGGTCAGGGCCCGACGCTGAACCAGGCAATGAAGGTGAACCAGAGCCACTGTAATTATCCGTAGCAATGTACGCGGTCCCAAAGACATCGGGAACCGTGAGAGGAGTGATACCGCATTAATAAACGCCTAGTCTGAGCGTATCGATATTAGAGATGGGTCCGTCAATCTATCGACATGGGGGGGATGATGGTCCGTGAATGACCCACAGAACAGCACGTACGGCAGAATTTCGAAGCAGATACGCGGGGCGAAGCGCTCGTCGACTTCTAACAGCTGTATTATCGTTAGGATCATCAGAATCAGAACTTGGGTTGCACCGACATTGGTCTCTGCTTCGCCTCCAAGAACGTTAGTAGAGGCCGGATTCTGACTTGAAGTTCGAGGGTTTCTGTCCCGATCTTCTCCTAACTTGTCCCTGCCTGATTTCTATCTTCTCCCTCTAAATATTGGCTGCGGGGCCTTCCAGTCTCGCTGGGAGTCACACTATTAGCCGCTGGTGCTCCTAAGAACGATATCCGGTGCATGAGGATCCGAGGTCCCCAAATAGCGGCGATTTCAAAGGGCCATTGAACCGTTTATAGTAGTCTCGCCCTTCGTCAAATCATCTGGCAGCCTCGAGGCTGTAGTAAAGTTCTGTCAGCCTGATATTTTTACCTCGTCGGTGTGCGCTGAAAGAAATCTTCAGCAATGCGGGTTCCCAGCATCCACAGCATCAATATACTGAGAGGTTCTTCATTATGAAGCTGCCATAACATATCCCGAAGGTCGTTCTAGAAGAAGAAAAAAGATAAAACGAGAATCAGAGCGCAGAGCTCTATGTGTTACGCACCTAGCGTATTTCCTTTCTAACCAACTCAAAACAATCCCCAGGAACACTCCAATACAGCGGGTTTAGTGGCATCGAGCGCGTCAAAGATAGAGAATTGCTTTTGAGGCTTCAGTTTGCTTTCAAGGTGCGAGGGCATGGTCGTTGTTGAAAGAGGACCGGACGTGGGAACAATATCCTCAGGCCGCGTAAGCGGAATGAGCTTGACTGCGCCCACAATGCATCTTGGCTCGACGCGATTCACTGACCACCCAGGTTCACGTTCAGGCCATGCCGTCCTCCCGTCCTTCACGCACACAGGAGGCCATTCAAGCTTATAAGTTTAGGACTCTATCCCGGCAATAAGTACGCTTTCAGTTCGAGGCGCAGCATCTCGAGGTTCACGCCACCGTCGATTTTGCTTCATGGCTCTATTTGTCACCTTGCCCTAATCAGACACAGCCCGGTGACGAGTAGGAAGTGGAAGAGAGGCGGATTGATGTAGAACTAGTTGGCTGCTATATCCTTGTCTCCTCGAATTCATTCCTGTTCGACCGTTCTCAAACAATCCCCAGGAACTCTCCGATACAACGTATTCAGTGGTATCGAGCGCGTCGAAAATAGAGCAGCACTTTTGAGGGTGCCCGGTGACGAGTAGTAAGAGGAAGAAAGGCCGGTCGATGTAGAACTAGTTGGCTGCTATATCCTTGTCTCCTCGAAGTCATCCCTGTTTGACCGTTCCGAGTCGCTTCTCAGGGCCCGGCAAGAATTTGGCTGGTAGCCCTCAAGGGTTTCCAGGATCGGCTACATCAAGATTTCGACCAGCTAAATAGGCTATACTTGTACTTACAAGGTCGTCGAAGAAGAGGAAAGGTCAAGATGAACGTTCTTTTGTTGATCACGCACCTAGGTTCCCTTTCCCACTCGAGAAGATTCTCCCGACGATGAACGCAATGTATACAGCATATAAAGCACAATAAGATAGAGTACCGTCCGTAATCATCCATTCAGAATTTTGCTTCGAAGCTGAGACAGTTGAACGTTGAACAAGATGCGGTCGTTGACGTTGGAGGTCAGAGCGCGAGAACAATTTTAGGAACAATATCGCCATGCCAAGTCGCGGGGTCCCAGAGCCCACAGTCCCAATATACTGAACGGTTCTTGATTATAAGGATGCCATGACCATATCCCGACGGTCGTTCTAGAAGAAGAAAAAACGTTAGAACTCGGGGAATCAGAACGCAGAGCTCTATGTGTTACGCACCTGGCGGGTTTCCTTTCTATTAAACTCAAAACAATCCCCAGAAGCTCTCCGATACAACGTATCTAGTGGCATCAAGCGCGTCGAAGATAGAGCAATGCTTTTTGAAGCTTCATTCTGCTTTCAAGGGCCATGGTCGTTGTTGAAAGAGGTCCGGGCGTGGGAACGATATCCTCAGGCCGCGTAAGCGAAATGGTGTTGCGCCCACAATGACCAATAAGTCATCTTGACTTGACGTGATTCAGTGACCACCTAGGGTCTCGTTCAGGTCATACCATCCTCCCGTCATTCACAAAATCTAGATGCTGAACAGGAGGCCAGCTCCGAGTCAAACCAAGCTTCTAAGTTTAGGACTACCAGATGGCAACGCCCTTTCATTGCCCTTTCAGTTCGAGCGCAGCATCTCGAGGTTCACGCCACCGTCGACTCTGTTTCGTGTCTCTAATTGTCACCTCGCCCTCGGTACATAGCCCGTATCCATGACGGTCATTATATACGTCTATAGAGCTCGAGGAAAACATGTTCACATCTACATTAGCGACAAGAAAACCCGTATCATTTACGACACGAATGCAAAAAAACAAATCGAGCAATAATTACTAGACCTAAAGTAGGTAAAAAAAAAACAGAGCGATAGCGCTCCAAATAATCCATGAAGCAAAAAACAAAGCAGATATACACAAAAAGTGACCAACCCCACAACTCATCACCGTTTCACCGCACGTCTCCAGGTCTCAATAAAGGCGGTCCAACATGTCCAAGACCATCCGTCATCTTCCTCCTCCTCTCCCCAACCTTCCAAATCACATCCTTCAACTCCTGAACGACCTCACCACCAGGTCCCCACCTCTCCATCTTGGGCGCACTCTCACAATGCTCATCCATCATGACAGGTAGTTGAATCCCAAGATCACTCAACCTCTTCCCACTCTCCCTCGCCTTCTTCACCAGCGCGATTCGTTCCTCCCTCGACAACTTCGACTTTTCCCTCTTAAACACCCCGACGTTCCCCGAGTCACCTTCGTACACTTGCTCGATACCAGGTGGAGGTAAATGTTCCGTAGTAGCAGTGAACAACAAATGCGACGTAACATCGTCCAAATTCCCATCCGCAGCGTTGACGACCGTCACCTCCGGCTCGGGATGAGATTGATGGTGATGCTCATGCTCCGCAGGTTCAGGCTTATCGTCCAAATCGTCGCTTCCGTCATGTCCCAGCCCAGGAAGATCAGCATGTTCGTCGTCTTCTTCTTCTTCTTCTTCGTCCGAATGGTCGACACGAGGAGGATGCACAACGTCGGTAAGATGTTCCCTCCCCCTCTCACACTCCCGCAGAGCCAATCCAAGTTCGCGTCGTAGCCGTTCGTACGCTTGAAGCGCTGGGTGCGAATCGTCCTCTTCATGCCCACGAGAAGAAGAATGACATTCCTCCTCCTCCTGCTCTTCCTTCCGCAGCGAAGCCACACACTGCTCCAACTGCTCCCTCGCATCCTCCAACGCAGTCGAAATAGCATCCACATGCGCAGCGAACCTTGCCACCCGACTAGGCATCGGTGCAAACCCAATCGACGAGGACAACGCCAACTTTGACTTTGTCCTCCGATGCTTCCCCCCCTGCTGCTGCTTCCCAAAAATCCCGTCACCCTTCCCTTCCTCCCCCTCCCCCTCCCCCTCCCCTTCCCCATCACTATCCAAAAGCACCCTCATCCCCCCAAACGCCGGCGTCGGCTGCTCATCCCTCAACCTCATCCTCTCAACCTCCTCCAACGCCTCCGTCAACCTCACACTCGCATCCGCCAACGTCGTCGTCAACAACCCCATCACACTCCTCACATCCTCCCAATAAACCTCATCGTCCCTCTCCTCCCTCCCAAACCTCAACGCCAACAAATGCGAACATGCGTATCTCTTCGATGACAACGCCCCCTGTAACGCCTGTCTCAACGCTGACAACGATAACGGGTGTCTGGGAGTTTGGATCCCCGTGTATCGAGATGCGGAATGTCCGATTCCGATTGGTGAACGCGGGGAAAGCGGGGAATGGGATGGATGGGGGACACTACCGGGGGTAGCCGTCGTACTGTAACTCTCCCCCCCTCCTCCCCCTCCCCACCCCCCTCCTCGATTCCAACTCCGCCTCCGATTCAACCTGGTAGGTAAAGCCGTCAAAGTCTGCATCCCACCCAACTTTCGTTTCCTCTGCAACTCCAACGCTGCCATCCCAAAGCTATCGTTCCCGTTCCCCCCTAACGAATACGAATCGACATCACTCTCCTCCTCGGTATCATCATTCAAATACGCCAACTCCGTCTCCTCCTCCTCCGTCACACCCAACAACTCCGGAGACCCAGGCGTACTCTTCGACGGCGTAACCGGCGCACTAAACGAACTCTTCGCCCCCGTCGTCGTTGTATGCAACAACGCCGTCAAATCCGACCTCCGTTTCTCTCTCCTCTTCAATATCTGCATCGTCGGACTACCCGCATCAGCCAAGAACGCATACGATCCGTTCCAAGTCGCTCGTTTATCGGCTGGGGTCATTCCGGGGTGTAATTGTAATTTCGGGTTGGAGATCGTTCGTCTACGGGTGCGGGTGGGTAGCGAGAATGGGCGGGAAGCAGAGGAGGAGGTGGTGGAGGGGTTTCGGCTCGGTACGGGGGAAGGTGGAGCATACATATACGATATCTGCGAAAGCTCGGATTGAGACGCCAGAGCCGAGAGAAGTTGGCGGACGTTGTCGCTTTGGTTTTGTGTGGTTAGCAGTGTTGAGTGTAGAGCGACGCGGAGGGAGGAACGAGGTGAGGTAGGGGTATTCGAGCTGTATATCATACTAGCCAGAAGAACCAAGTTAAAATCAACCCCGCATTTTCATTTTCTGGAGAACTGCGCAACTCACTGTTTCTCGTCCTTTTCCAATTTAATCATTACTTCCTGAACAACCGAATCCCACACGTTCCCCGCAACGATAAGGTCATTCAACGTATCCAGAGTCTACCCAACCAACCAAACGCGTCATTGTCAGCCCAATCCCGGTCCCGAATTAATAAAACGACTCACAGGGGTCATGAAAGTAGATGCAGAGCTGTTTTTGAATATATACAAAAGAACCGCGCCTATAGAAACGCTTGAACAATAATATCCGGCGCCAAACAAGATGGTAAGGAGTGCGGTGGCCACAGAGAATATAAAATATTGAGATGAGGAAATAAGGGAGTGTGTGGGTTTTAGTTGTTGTTCGTTCGTCTCTGTGGAAGTGGAAGCACTCGAGGAGCGGGAGTGACCACGCGAGGACTCTGTGCTGAGATTTCCAGGGATGATGTGATGATGATCTGGTGGTGTATGTCGGGTGTGGCTTGTCGTCGTTGTTGTGAGGGAACTCGACAGTAACGAGGACGATATAACATTATACTTGAACTTTTCCGTAAACGCAGAAAACGACTGCGAAGAGAAGGCTGTTCTCATAGACTACGCACCGTGCCCCGTCAGTTACCTCCCCTCCAACAGCAACAGGAAACGCACCTCGAGGAACTCTTCCACGAGCCTCTCAACCTCCTCTAGGTCTTCAAGCGATATACCGTCCTCCTCTTCCTCCTCGTCCCCCAGTAGTTCTGGTGTTCCACCTGGCATAAGACCCGACGTCTCTCCAGCCTCTACAGTGCTCTCTGTCAGTACATAATCTCAGCGTGACAGCCGGCGACGGACGACGCGTACCTCTCAAATACTGTCCTAATGGATGGTCGTCGAATACAGGTTGAGCCATTTGAAGTTTGTTTCGGAAGGGCGGTAAGGTGGGTAGGTAGAGCGGGGGTCGTTAAAGTGTCGTAGGTTGGAAACAATCACAGAGCCTGTCCAGTGTATCAAAACCAGAATTCGCCACCTGGAAAGGGGAAGGGAAGGGTAAGAGAGAAAAAGCGGAAAGGTCGTCGTGAGAGTGTGAGAGAAGAGAGAAACAGGGTCGTCAGTGTGTTGAATTTGAAACTCGTGTGGGATGTTCGCAGTAGCCGTAGCCGTAGCCGGGAGCTCCAAGCCCTCCCCCTGCTGATGAAAAGGGCCCTTATGTAAGTCACGCGGTACCGGGCGCTAACTGGCATAACCGCGGCCCTTGGGCCTTATTAACCGCCTTATTGACTTCCGCGCCTTGCAACCAACAATCCCCCCCGCCCCCTCCAACAACTCCGTCCGTAGCGCCATTACGAGCTCGAATATGGCTTCTTACAGCTTGACATACGAAAAACCTGAATACCTTCCTCCAAGTCCAGATCCCGAGGGTCAGCCTTGGACCTTGGCTTTACTTACGTGTCAATAGATCATAGAAACAATACCCGACACCCGACACCTCGCGTTGGCATCAAACAAGCCAACACTGGGTAGTTTTGTTTTGTTTGTCAACAAACGACAAACGCGGCCATCTGGATTCTGGGGAAAAAGGGTTCAACAGAGATTAGCATTGACCAAAGCTGAGACTCGTGCCCTCTGGAGTACTGGGACTGGGAAATAGACAAGGCTAATCAAATTAACGAGGACCGAGGTCGAACATCGACAATCTTCAGCTTCAGCTTCAGATAGTACATCGAACATTGACAACTTGGATATGACAGATTGAAGACAAAAAAAGTAGTGGAAGGCGGGCGGACGGGCGGAACAAGAGAGGTAACGCTAACGCTAAATCCAATCGCAAACTCTGCGCCGCGTCGGAGAAAAAGGTGGCATATAGGCATATAGGCATATAGGCATAGAGCATAGAGCATAACTGGGCAGAGTTCGAACTTCGGTGGTCGGATACGAGGAGAGGAAGAGAGAGAGAGAGAGGTGGGGGTCGTTGCGATTCGTAGAACCAAGAAAGCGAGGAAACAAAGCAGGGAAAAGAAAAAAATAGAAAGCAACTCAGCGGCTGGATGATCAATCCGAAAAAGGGTTCAACAGAGATTAACGCTTAGCATTGACCAAGCTGAGACTCGTGACTCGAGAGGTTGGGAGTTGGACAAGGCTAATCAAATTACCGAGGTCGAACATCGCAATCTTCAGCTTCAACCAATCAGTTGAGTCTCAGTGATTGAGTTCGTATTCCCAGCGTATTCCCAGGTGGTGATAGTACATTGACCATTGACAACTTGGATAGGTAGTAGACCATGATAGATTGAAGACAAAAAAAGTAGTGGAAGGCGGGCGGAACAAGAGAGGTAACGCTAAATCCAATCGCAAACAGTTAAACTCTGCGCCGCGTCGGAGAAATAGGTGGCATATAGGCATAGAAGGCATAGAGCATAGAAGGCGTAGGGCATGAATGCATGACTGGGCAGAGTTCGGTGGTTGGAAGGGAAGAGAGAGAGAGACAGAGGTATTGTAGAAACCAAGAAAGCGAGAAAACAAAAGCAGAGCAGAGAAAAATAAAAAATAAAAATAAAAAGCAACTCAACGATTAGACGATTACTCCTCCTCCTCCTCACCAACAGTCTCCTCTTCATACGAATAAGTCCTCCGCACACTATCATTCACCCTCGCCGCCTCCCTCGTAATCTCATCAATATCCTCATCCTCATCATCCTGCTCTTCTTCCTTAACCTTCTCGTTTCGCGGAACCGGAGGAACGTCGGGGATGTTAGCACTATTAATAACGCTACCTCGGAACCCCGAGAAGGACTTGGAGTGGCGGACTCCTCCTCCCCGCATCTCGACATCTGCACCAACACCGACGCGGCGCATCTTGGATCCCCGACGCCGAAACACTGAAGACGAAGATGCCTTCCTAGACCGGGCCGGGGAAGAATCAATAGTCGAGAGAGGGATAGCTTCCTCTGAACTCGAACTCGTGGTACCCTTACCCTCCGAGGCGCTTTCGGCTTTCTTCAGAAACGCCGAAATCGACAAGTTCTTCTTCTTGTTCTTGCTGCTGTGACCTTTCTCTCCCTCTCCCTCAAGTCCCTCCCCAACACCGCCGCCAGGAACCACAAAATCACGATCCAAAATCCCCGCACTCTCCTTCCTCCCACTAAACAACAACGAAAACCTCTCCTTCAACCTCCTCCCTCCTTTCCATCCACGATGATCCTTCTCCTTCTTGTGCTTCTCGCTCTCTTCCCTCAACGTCTGCAAGTCACCCCCAGCCCCACCCATAGCCAAAAGATTACTCATCGAACTCGAAAACTTCTTTCCCTTCTCAGACTGTCGAAGCATCGGAGGACACGCATCTCGATTCCTCACAGCACGAAACGTGCTCACAGTCGTACGCGTCGTGATTATCGAAACAGAGTCCAATTCGTATCGTCTTCTTCTACGCGTACGAGGGGGGGTCGCGGAGTAGGGTGGTGGTGCCTCTGCCTCTGCGTCTTTGTTGAAAGCGTCCCCGAGAACTGAAAAATTGAGAAGCTGGTTTTGCATCTCACCTCCGTCGTCGAGGTAAGAGGTGGGACGGGAACGGACGTAGCATCCACGGATGGAGGACGTGGGTGAGACGCATCGTTTGAGGCTGTGGTCGTCGCCGTCTGCATTGAACGGATCGAAAGTTCGATCGGTGAGGGTTTCGACGGATGGGTTGGATGATGGGGACATAGCGGTATTCAGGTGTGTGTGTGTGTATCGCAGGGAGGGGGGAGGGGGGGGGCGAGGGTGAATCCAACCTGCCTCTCTCATTCCTTTTATACCCTCCCCCTGATACAGGTGGCATTAGGCCTCATTGTCTATTATGACCCCCCCGGGGATATTATCTAACGCAAACCTGGCGTGGTGTCGGTCAAAGCGAAGCGGTGTTCTTTCCTTTTGGATGCCACGATGGTATGGTGAGGCTTTCTTTGTGCCTTCGTTCATTGTCCACCCGGGGCCGTAGGTATACTTTCTCGCTGAGTTCAGTGAAGCTCTGGTTGGTGGAAATACCTACTTACTCGCTTCTTCGGAGTCATGATACTTTCTCGCCACATTCATGAGAACCTAGCAAAGAATCTAAACACGGTTCTGCCACACGATTCGGGATTTGCCGAACTCGATCTTGAACGAACAATGCCATGCGTATCGTACTTTCTGGGAACCGCCTACTTATCAGGAAGAACCTGCCATCTCGACTATCTCTCTGGTCTCTTCCTCTAACGTCTCGTGAAATGGTAGGCGACGGAGCAGGATATTATCATCACATACTAGATAGCATCACAACAATGAGAAGTTGACTAGCCACTCATTCGCTATCGCCCTGAGGTCTACTATACCTCGGACACGTAGCACACCAAAAATTGTACCCTCCAGCAAACAACTGCAACCCCCCGAGGTACCTCCTCAACCCATCCGAAAACCCAACACCCACTTCCACATCCCTCATAAGCTCCCGTACCTTCTTCTCCTCCTCGATGATAATCCGTTTGACAGCCTCCTTCGCCTCCTCCTCAGATTCCTTCATAAGAACGGCAACCCCATTCCTAATTCGATCCGAATCCTGTTGTTGCCTCTTCTCTCGTTCCCAAGAAAAGTAGTCGTTCGCGAGTACGGCGATAGCCCCGGTGGAGAGTTTGACTTTAGCGAGCACATCGGAGGTGGCCTCTTCGGGAGGTAGATCGATGTTCATCGCCCAGAGCATCATTTGGGAAACGGATCTTTGAATGGTTGGTACCTGGTTAGTGATCTTTTCATCATCATACTCAGATGGTAACGCACTCGTAGTCGAAATTCTTCAACCGGAACGGGAGATACTCCTCCATGTTGTTGAATTCTTCCACGCTATCTTCCCGAGCTCGGATGTCCGCCTCTAGCTTTCGAAGGAGGGCTGGGGTACGGATGGGGTCTACTTCCATCATACGAGATTTGAGATCGTGGAGGTAGTCGATCCATTCCATGCGGGTATTCGGAGTGACATTGGTCGGAGTATCACTTTCGAGCCCTTGTCCTAGAACTTCACCGAGAATTTCGTGCTCGATTAAGGAATCCTTCTGAGGGTAGTCCTCTAGTACGTCTACATTGAAATTCGAGTTATAAGGCGGAAGTCGAGGTACACGACGAGGTGTCGAGGCTCACCATCAATGATACACAGAAAGTTGAGATACTCCACAACAAACCCCAATCTCTCCGTTTCGCACAGCCCAAACGAAAGAGAGAACAAGTTCCCGGCGGGGTTGTCGTGCATGTACAACGCCTTTCGACGTTCGGGAGTGTCGGGTTGGGTGCACTTCTGGATAACGTTGTCCAGAGCAGCGAGAACGACCGGTCCCATCTGGTCCCAACAGTCTCTAATCTCGAATGAGCCAAAGAACGAAGGATAAGGTGAAGTGTCGACGTCTTTGAGAGGGTGGATGAGAGTCATTGTCGGTTGAGTGAAGTGTTTCTGTTTCTTTAGCCTCTCAGCCCCAAGCCACTTATATAGATCCCTCCTGGTTACAAAACACTCTTGAAATGAATAACGTCAACGCCCGTGTAGGATCAATATCAATCTTGAGGATGGAAAAGGACTGCGAGCCCGGTATGCTCGGGCCAGTGTCGCTCTCTTTCGTCGACACTTTGCACTATGAGTGCGGTGCGCCATCAATTCATCGTCATGTTCCTGCAGAGTTTGCGGCTATTGGCGGGACCCCTATCAAAAAAGCCCGTTCATTGCCGGATGATACGCAGCACGCTACTAAACAAACCTAACGTATGGTCAAGTAAAGTCACCAATGGCTATGGGCCATTAGTGGGAGGCTCACGGCGCGTCTTTCGGGAAGATCTTCAATCACGGTATTCAGAGACAACCCAATTCCAAAGATTGGATCGACTGACTTGGCTGAGTTTGGGCGTCTGCTTACCTCTTCAGTCAGAAAGCTCGTTTCATGACCACAAAGATCTTTCTAACAAACGGAACATCACGGTGCGTGGGTGGTGGGTGTCACTGAGACAGATCAAATGAGCCTCGACTTTGCGGCTTCGTTACATAGTCAACGAACCAGTGCGTCCATTGCCAAGATCCGAAAAAGCGGGAATTGTTGATATCCAGAAACCAGCGGTTGAGACGGCCAGCAGTATCGGTCTAGGAACAACATTCCAAGAACACTAGATACAAGGTGGCGTTTACGCCGGACTTGACGTGGTATGTAGAGCTGAGATGGTGCAGTGCTTTCGACACTCAATGGTTAGTGCGATCCCAACCCTTGTATTCAGGCTTGAGCCGCTTTCCGGCAAGTAAGATGTGGCGTCCCCGAGAATTTCGAAGATGTCACTAGGTTCGTGTTCAGCGGTCTCTCGTTGACTGAGTCAATTACAGCAACGGGAGCTAATACGCATTGCCGCAATGCCTTCGGAAGCCTGAGGCCTGAGATTGGATGGCGGCCCGCTCTAGCCCTGAGTTGGTACTACTCAAGTGCTGGAGCAACCAGGTCAGGACAACCTGACCCCGTAGTAGCTGGGCTGTAGATCTTTACTTCGATCGCAAAGACGTTCCTGAACCCCGATGCGATTTCATTTTGATGAGGTATCACTCCACAGCCCCAGTGATAGCCATGTAGTATGTTGATAGGGCATCAATAGCTTTTGGACAGATCCCTGCGGCCTCCTAGAGTGTATCCTTATCTATATGATTGACAAGTTCATTTCGGAGCACCGCAAAGGTAAAACGTTGAGGAGCCGATGAATCACTTCGGAAACCATTCATTTCTGGTAGTCGCTGATGGAAAAATAGAAAAGGTTTTGCCGTGTTGAATCTTGCGATGACGCTCGTGTCTTACAACTGAGAGGACGGGGGAAATGAGCAACGTTTGCAGAGGATCCGGCCTGGGTATTTTAAGAAGGTAGGACAGCGACAGAGTGGTGAGGGTCCCTTAGGTTCACCTTGGCTCGACCAAAAAAAGAGAATATTCAGTTTCAAAGGACGCTCGAATAAATCCAGGCTAAAGTTCAAGGCTCGAATGATAAAGTTAAAGGGAAAGCGAGAAAAACTTCGTGTGGCTTTGGATGATTCGGTTATTTCCCATTCTCCCACGGTCCGAACCGACTATCAGACTCAAACTCATGAGTATCTTCGGAGATATACAGAGACTATCTGATTTCTTGTCCGTTTGTTAGTAGTAGTAGTACTTTCCTTCTCGATTACACAGGAACCTCTCCCGAAATCCTAACATCTCTCGAACTCCTCCCGACCACAACTCCAATCCTTCCATCAGGCTTTCTCCACCCTTGACTCACGACATCCCATATCGACAAATCATACCTTGATAGAGTAATCTCGACCGTCTTGCTCTCCCCCGGCTGTGCAGCGGTGTTGGTGAACCCTTTGAGAACCCTCGGTGGCTCTCCGGAAGACTCAGGGAACTCAATGTACAGTTGAGGAATCTCCCCACCATACACCGAACCGTTGTTCTCGACGGTGAACGTTGCTTTGAAAGCAGGTCGGTGAAGCCTGTCGTCATGGGTAGTGAGTATGAGTGAGCCGCGAGGAGAAATCAAAGAAGACATATGATCAGAAGTCATACTTACCAAATAGCGGCAGACGATCCCACTCCAACGGGAGACGACTCCCCTCGTGCCCAAGCATCCTCGAGGTCAGCGTATGTACCATCATCGTTGGGTATAGCCTCAATGTCGAGGCCACTGTACTCCCAATCCGTGTAGCTCATCCCAAACCCAAACTCGTATCGAGGTTCGATGTTGTTCTGTCATATGTATGAGTACGACGAACGGGAGCGGCATCTAAAAAAATGAGAGATAACCCACCGCATCGAAGTGTCTATAGTCGATCTGCAAGCTGGAAGCGCGTAATGAGTGAGTCCTACGCTTCTTAGAGCCAAGTGACCAGACACCACTCACCCATCGGCATACGGAATGGCAATAATATCCTGAGGTGCTCCTCCAAGTACTAATCCCGTCGAATAATCTTCTAACCTCTTTGCAATCGTATACGGGAGTTTGCCACTCGGGTTCCAATCACCGTACAGCACATCGACAATGGCATTGCCCGCTTCGTTACCCTGCAGCCCGGCCCAGAGAACAGCAGTAACGTTCGGGTGGTCGATCCAGGGTTCCATGATGATAGGCCCGACAGCGTTGACCACGACGATAGTGTTATTGTTTTGCTCAGCCACAGCGAGAACGAGGTCGTCTCCGTTGTGCCAGGCGGTCAGGTTTTGCCTGTCCGAAAGATAAAATCGTCAGTTGAGCCTCCCCAGAGGTGAAGGAGAAGGACATGTAACAGATCCCACCTATCATTTCCGTCTCCTTCGCCCGAGTCAGACACAATAAAGACAAGAGCCGCGTTCTGCTTGATCGCCATGTTGCCAGCTCGTGGAAGATCAAAGTCATTGAACGACCATGAGACAGTCGTCCTGTGCCTCCTTGCTCGCCGTTGAATCGCTTCATATGGCTGTATTACGGATGAAGTAGAGGGTGGAGATTAGCCGTCGAATTCGCTCAGCTCATGGAAGTCCAAAACGCAATGAAACCCACCGAGACCAAATAGGTGAAGTTCGCAGTCCCACTGCCCGATCCCATCGCGAGAATCCCACCGAGCCATCCTGACTGATCTCTGAACCTGTTAGGTCCGATCTCGGGAGGACCAGCATCGCTGCCAGCCAAGAAGATTCGACGTTCTCTCCCAGTAAGAGGCAATCCTCCTCCACCCTCCTTGTTATTCTTCAAAAGCACCGTAGAAGCAGCTCCTATCGTTCTAACAATTTCGTTGTGATCATCTTGAACATCGATGCGCTGGTTGGTCTCTTCGTTGTCTGGATTTACGTCGAAGTTGACAGGAGGATACGAGGGAGCGTCTTGGCGGAGAAGGTACCACCCAGCGAGGATGCGAGTAGCTGCGGGCGAGAGAGCTTAGTGAATCAGAGCTTACATTGATGGCCAGAATAAAGCACACCCATATCGTCGATTCGAGCCTCCGGAATCGTCCCGTTCTGGACATAGGCCGTCAAGTTTTGTCCGAAAAACCTCGGGTCAGGCATGGTCATCTAGAATACCTTTTCTCGTTAGTACGGACAAAAAGTCAGCTAGGTGCGGAACAACGCACGTCGAGACCAGTAATGGCAGAGATGGTGGACTCTGTTGCTCCCCAATCCGACATAATAACTAATCCAGAGAGTCAGCTCATCAGAGTCCAATAAGAAGGAAGCATAGTGATACTGACATCCTTGGAAACCGTACTCGCTCTTGAGAATCTGATTCATCGTTCTATTATTTTCGCAGGCGTAGGTTCCATTAATCAGATCTAATGGCGCATCTAAATACTGGTCAATTCCATGTAACGACTGACGACTTACTGTAACTGCACATAACGCTCGTCACGCCCGCCATGACGCTTTTCAAGAACGGGTGCGCATAGATTTCGTGGGCCGTCCTATCATCAACGATGGAACTCGACATAGTGCGTTTATGTTCTTGTTCGCTATGAGGCCAGACACGGTTAGCTTATCGCAGCGAAACTTCCCAGGCAATATACTGACTTGAAGACCCAATGCTTCGCGCAAGCCTGCACGCCTCCCTCCTGCATCCCAAGGACTGTCTCATAGGCGGCTTCGCCGGCCAAGAACGGATCACCACCGTATCCCTCCCAATTCCTACCAGCCTGGGCAACCCTTACCATGTTCATCATTGGACCAAGAGCAATATTAACACCTTTTCCAGCGTGTTCTCGACCCATAGCGAGGCCACGGGCACGAATAAGTTCTCGGTTCCATCTGTGAACCACAAGACGATGAGTTTCAGTAAATTTGGAAAAGGGATGTAAAGGGAATAAGATATAGTGACAATTTGTCTCGAGGACGGTTGATACGATGGAGGGAGAACAGCGGGAAGTAATGTGATGAGTCGGCTGGCCACCTACGTTGATGCAGCATTGATGGCTGCCGGAAATGCAGTTGCGAAGTCCGCCAAACGAACGCCCAACGGCGAGTCCTGTATGTAGAAGTGGTCAAGATCCAACAGCATAGAGCCAGACAGCAAAGGACCGATACCTACCTCGAGGCAAATCCCAGGGAAATCCTCGATGGGCGGGGTATTGCCCTGTTAAAGAAGGATGAGTTGGTGGAGATCTTGATCTTGATCACAAGGCTAAACTTACGACACAGCGTGCGGGCCGTCCAATACCAGTCGTCACGTTCACCTTTTGCTCGAGAGAAAGCCCTGCGACCTGTACGGAAGTACGGAATTGAAAGAAGTGGTTAGCTTGAACTTTTCTGCTCAGAGCACGGGGTCAGAAGAACCGAAGAAATAGAAAGCTGGCGGAAAGATAGCCGTGCTTGTCACAGTTTCGATGACGGAATTTAACATATTCTGGTAGATTTTCCTCATGTTCCATGAAAAAAAAAACCGGGGCTGCATGTGGATTCCCAGTTGCCCGCGGGTATCTCTGAAGCGGTGCTTCCCCTATTTTTTGGAATCACCACACTCCTCGACCACAGACCCCCAAGCGTGAAGAGGCAGAAGATTTGATGAAATAGAAAAAAAACACACCTTGGCCCTCGCTTTGTCATAAGCAGTTGCCCACGCTCTCTCAAAGTTTGGAATCACTGACTCTCCAGCTCGTGGAGGCCGCCTCGGATCTGTATCGGGAAATACACCAGGAATAGAGCTTTGAGATGGCACTGGGAATGGGGTAAACGTGTAGGGTTGGATTGGGACTGTTTCTCGGGTCACCACCGCCGAGGAGGTCGCTGTTTCGTCTACACCGGATGTTGTGGGAGCAAACGTAGTAGAATTAGCGAGAGTGCTGGTGGGGGCTACCGAAGTAATGCCATTTGAGGCACCAGAGCTCGAAAATATTGACGAAACAGCTGTAACAGTCACTGACGCTGAAAATCCTGAGGTTATGGTAGATGGTGGAGCGGTGCTGGTAGCTGAGATGGAAGAAGGAGCATTTGACAGGGTCTGAGAATCGGGCGGAGAAAGAGTAGCTTGCTGAGCGAGACAAAAAGGAAGGAGGGCCACCCAAAGCGAAAATAGAGCCATAGTGGTGGTAGGAAGCCTGTCTGGACGCTATGGCTTTATGAAGGTATTTTATCTCCACAGGTTCTCTGAAGGCCGCCCGGCACAATCTTGATTGCTTCTTGAGAAACTCCCGCGCAGCCATTAACAACTGAAACTTGAACTTGAAAGTTGAGCTTGAATGATGATGGCAAGAGGAAAACCTACGTGACCTCTCGTGATCATCCGAGTTCGGCTCTGTGCTTTCTCCCACGGTCCAATCTGTCCATCCGAACCACATTTATGAGCATTTTCCACCAGTTTTTTTTCGAGTAATTTCAGAGACAGAACGGCCCAGGTGAGAGTCTTAATCACTTTTATAGCAATACTGATTTAATTTCTCTACATTACGCCAGTTCCAGCTAATTATATGCGTCCAATGCGTTCTACTCTACTCGTGACTCATCTGATCTGCATCTGATAGTCTACTCATCATCCTCTGACTGCGTCCCTTCCGAATCTTCGTCTTGTGGTCTGCTGTACCTTGGGCATGTGGCACACCAGTAACTGTACCCACCCGCGAACATTCTCAGCTGCTCGAGATATCTTTCAGTCGCCCTCGACCGAGACTGATGACCGCCCTCACTGCCCATCAAAATTGCCTGCACTTTGTACTCTTCTCTGATGATGACTCTTTTGACCTCCGCTTTGGCTTTTCTCTCCGAGATGCCACGCTCTTTCATCACGACGAATACTGCGTTTCTCACCCGATCCGACTCCTCCACCTGGTGTTTCTCCATCTCCCACGAGAAGTAATCGTTGACAAGCCCAACGATCACCCCTATCGAATACTTGAAGCCGGCAAAAAGATCCGACGATGAATCTTCCTTCGGCAAGTCCTCATTCATAGCCCAAAGAATAAGCTGGGATACAAATCTACATGAGGCAAGGGACAAGGTCAGGAACGGGATTGGACACGGAAGCGAATTGAACATACTCGTAGTCAAAGTTCAAGAGTCGGTACGGAATGTACGTTTCGAGCGTATCGAAGTCCACGCAACTACTTTCCCGTCCGCGAAGACTCTGCTCGAATGACTGGAAAAGGCCCGGGGTCCTTTTTGGGTCGACCCGAAGCATCTCCGCTCTCGTTTCGTGAAGGAAAGATATCCACCCCGGACGGGTATTGTTTGTCCAAGGTATCGATAGGGTCTCGGCACCGTTGTTGCTAACGGCCTCGCACAAAATGTCGTGCTCGACGATAGCTGCATCGTGCGGAAGCTCCTCGAGAACGTCTATCATGACAATATCGTCAGCTATCATCACTCATAAAGAAAGGGAATTAGAAGCCACTGACCGTCGATAATGCAAAGGAACTCAATCAAGCGGACGACGAAAGGCAGTCTTTCTGCCTCACATAGGCCGAGGCATAGGGAGAAGAGGTTTCCCGCTGGATTGTCGTGCCTATAGTGGGCCCGTTTTCTCTCTCGTGTACCAAGACGAGTACACTTTTGAGCGGTGTCAACGAGGGCTTGTTCGATAGATGGACCCATCTCTTCCCAGCAGTCTTTGACTTGGAAGGCGCTGAAAAATGCTGAGTGGCGGGTGGTGGGGATAGATTTCAAGGAAGAGATGCGAGTCATGGTGAGGAAGGTATTGGTAGCGACTTCCTTGAAATTCCAAGGGCTCTTTAAAGGATCTATGAGATACCCATGATGCAATCCGAATCGAAGATTCTCCTCAGGGAGGTTGTGAGCCAGCCTGAGTATAGACTTAATCGAAGCCAAAAGCGATGTTCGTTTACAGTCGGGTCACCGCCATCTTCGTGGGTCCTTACAAGAATATGTCAGTCGGAGTCGCTCCGAAAAAATCCCCGTGGCTTGGATGGGGAAGATAACCCGCGTGTTCCTGGGCGGAAGTTAAAATCACGGTAAAATCCTATAGGAATTTGCCTGAAGCTGCTGCCCAGTAATCTTGCAATAGAAACTCCCAGCATCATATTCATTTCACCCTTCCAAACGTCGTTGTTGAAGGATTGACAGCTCGAATGCGGCTATTATAACGCGCTTCGGAAAAATCGATCTCTCAGCCTTACATCGCGTCCGCCCGTGGTCACCGAATACTGATGACCAAGAGATCCCGGGTATGTCGACCGTGAATGAACTCAAAGCTATGAAGTCTTCCTCAATCGAAAGACCTCTCTGCCACGTGGGTTAGAGGTTCAGCCACTCGGAATTTGTCGAGAGTTCGAATCGCCGACACCAGACACAACGAAACCTTCAACCCTCAATTCCAGTGCATAGCTAGGTGACCAGCAGATTCCTACCCAGCCGTCTTGACGCCTTGCAAAATAATTCGCAAGACGTGGTAGGAGTACGAGGTTGCGAAGATGTGGCATATGTTTGTGTTTGTTTATACTTGAACTCTAATTATTTTGCTAAGGCGTAAAGACCACTGGCGAAAAACTCGATCTTTGTTTGTTTGTTCACCGCACCGCAGTCGCGTTGGCTTCCGAGCCCAGCCAATTTCGCCAAACAGGACCATACAGCTGGGCAAGTTTTTCGCCAGTCGTCTTTACGCCTTAGATAGGATAAGGTTTGAAAATTTAATGTCTTATATAATCACACATGGGACTCAACTTCGCGTCAAGAATCCCTAGAAAGTAGCACAACGTCCTATTTTCTGGGCGTAAAGAGGGCTGGGTAGGAATCTGGGTGACCAGGGGTACCCTTACTTGTTGAGTATCACATTCCGACGTAAACGGGTAGCTGAGTATTTGACGAAGTTCAGTACCTGTCCGGAGGTGAATATTGCGTTCATAGACTGTCGAAAATTTCTGTCAGGGCGCTTGCCAGTGGTACGTTACAAGCGCTCTTCAATCAAAAGCTAATTTACTCTTATGGGCGTTATACGGCCTGCGTGATCTATTCAAAATTTCCGACAAGTCTCTAGGGGATAGGGGACACAAGGATTTCAGTAAAAGAGTAATCTAGGCCTGGCACGGACCCCTCAATGGCGAGCAAGCTTCTCTGCTTGCACGACATACACGGGCCGGTGACAGGCCTACGAGTAATTATTCAATGGTAGTCTCGACCTTCCGCAAAATACTTGTGTATAAATACATATTCTAATCCTTTATGAGATCTATCCTTCAGTTGGAATCTCCCTGAGGTTTGTGATACCTGGGGCACGTCGCACACCAAAAGCTGTAGCCGCCCGCGAACAGCACTAGGCCATCAAGGTACCGATTCATGGCACCCGAACGGCCAAGTCGTGGAATAGCATGGATCTTTGCCTCTTCCCCGACGATAATCTTCTTGACCTCCTCCTTCGCGTCAGCATCAGACAGGTCGTGCTGTTTTCTGAGAACAGCGACGCCATTGCGAATGCGATCCGAGTCGTTCTCCTGTTGTTTCTCCCTCTCCCAAGAGAAGTAATCGTTGACAAGACCGACGATGATTCCAATTGACTGCTTGAACTCCGCTAGTGAGTCCGATTGAGCTTCTTCGGCGGGGAGGTCGATGGCCATGGCCCAGAGAATGAGTTGTGAGACG
>JANHQD010002019.1:0-16977 GCA_024721195.1 Marasmius sp. AFHP31
CTTTTCTGATATTCGAAGTGACGGTCTCCAATATTGCAGTCCCAGCGGCAGACGTTAGAAGAAAGGTAGCTACCATCATGATGAGCACCCCCCGGTTGAGAGACAAGCTTATAATCGCATTTATAAAGTGGCTACAAGGATCTCGCGTTAGCAGATAGGAAGGAATCAAACTGAGATGGGGATGGAAGACGGGATTATTTGGAATGTTCGGGGCGGGAGAAGAACAGCATGTCCCAAAGAGACGTACATTCAGCGATCATGCGCGCTAGAAGGCCAGTCCATCCTTGCCATTGAAAGAATCGCATGCCTGTGAAAAGATCATCGTAAGGTCAACTCATGATTCCCAGAAGTCACCTACAGTTAGGTCAAGCAGGACTATCGTATCCCAATTCAACCGTACCTAATGAGCTATCCGAGACCTCATCACAGATGATGTTCCAATTCGCGGAGTACGCGGTTGATGGTAGGCAGGATCAGATATCAGTCGAAAAGAATAGAAGTCAAGTAAGCATCTATACGGTGCCATATCGACAGTATTGCTCACCGAATACGTGTAGGTTGGCGCAAAAAGGGCTGGCGAGAGACACGAGAAGAAACTCAAATGGTCTAGTAAGTATTCGGGGCTATGAGGGTCCAGCCGCGAAATACTATAGTTGTTGAAGCTAAAGAGCGCGCCACCAACAATCAGAAGACCTCGAGTGATATGACAGAAAGAAAGAACACATTACGGATACAAAGGTGTATTAGCGGTTCTAAGATATCTGGTTCCATATGTTTCTGTAAATGAAAGAACCCAAATATGTGGCACGAGAGCACTCACGACCAAAAATAGTAGCTTCGTTGGTGATCAGGAGCTTCGCTGGTTCGATCAGGATGATTGAGCTAGATGTTCCACACGGAACTTTGAGAATGGGGCGTGAGCGCGCCGGGACTGACCCAGATCATTCCTATCCGTAAAGCATAAACGGGGTGAGTAGACACAGCGTAAACACAGGTGGTGAATCGTACTTCATCATCCAGAGTGATTACTGGATCATCCATAGCTTCAGTGTTACTCTCGACCTGAATTTTAAGAGCACTAACAATGGTCGAATATTATGATGGTACTCGAAGCAACTGTATGGATATCGTCAAAGAAAAGCGATGGTTGAGTACACTGAAATGTCTCTCCCTGAAACGCACGCTCTAAATATCTCGTCCACTGGATGATTGATAGCAAGGTAGCCGGGTCCAAAACGCTCATTTCCTTCGAGGGATCTCGACCGAGAGAACTTCCGTGTGAGGAGGAAAGGGAGGAGTTAATATGGAACTGCGGAGAGAGGGCACGATAACTTCGGAAAGTGCTCGGTCGTTGGGGTTTGAAGGAACGAACCCACCCGACCGAGATAGGTGCTTGCCATCTAGACTTCATCGGCGTTGCTGTATTACCCCTTGCTTCAAAGATTCTCATTTCCCCAACTGCCTCATGCAATTGATGTGGTGTGATGACCCATCAAATCGTCCTAGGACCTAACTTGGGATATATGTTCCGCGCGTGCTGTAGACAGCGGAGAGAGATCAACATTCCGGCATTTGGCGTCGGGAAAACCCACACATACGTGAGAAAAAGTGAGTGTGCTTTGCTCCGAGCTTGTTAGGTTCACTACATCGTATAAACGCGCCACTCCTATGACACGCACACGCTGTACGATAAGGCCAGAGGGCCCCACCATCGCGTAAGGATCGCTCATCAAGTCAGCTCATAGCGTGTAGGCCAGCATGCGTAAATGCCGTATGTTGGCTGACGGGAATGGGAGCGCGTCGGGGTGAGTGCGAACGTTCAGGTCGTCACGAATATACTTGAAACTTCCCCTGGGGATGGAACTCCAAGATTCCGGCCGGACGATCGTGACGGCACATAGTTATATATACAGAGAGTGAGTGAGCTGGGAAATGCACGACTGTACGACCCTCAAAAAAATCCTGGGCCATCGTCGGGAGGAAGAGGAGGGTTATGCGTGGCTGTCGACCTGTCTAGGGTCACAGCGAGGAGGTACGTGACCATCAAGCGCGGCTACTTGACTATCTGACCCTCAGGGTGCTTTACGTTCATGAACGCAGAGACTCCCGGGGCCACAGCAAGGAGGTGCGGATAGAAAAACGAGAAATGCGAGTGCGAGAATAATAATGTAAGGTAGACGACATACAAACGCGACCAACCCCCTGTGACCTGTGTGACGCCATGCCCGATTTGGATAAAAACCTTAAGAAATTCATGGATAAAATCAACCACATAAGATACAAGAAATCGGCTTCCAACAAGTTTCGGAAAAAGTCTTCAGGATGATGACTATGTAACAATATACTGAAATGATCAAAATCTCGCGAGTCAAACCTCAATTTCCTGCCTCGCGCTGGGTGCACTCATGGTTTCACACATCAATCTGGTGGCGATGCGGCCAACTGAGGACTTGGACTTGCTGCAAATGGTAATTTGAGGTTTGGCTCATGGAATCTCAACCGTTCAAGAAAGTTTTTACATGTTCCAGATCCTAAGTCAAATCCTCAGAACTTGTTGGAGGCCAATTTTCAATATCTTATGTGGTTGATTTTATCCACGAATTTCTGAAGGTTTTTATCCAAATCGGGCATGGCGTCACACAGGTCACAGGGGGTTGGTCGCGTTTGTATGTCGTCTACCTTAGCTATGCTATACGCGGAGAATGCATTCTGAAGGGTATGAAAGCTCAACGAGTTATTCTGAATGATAGCTAGCGATAGGGACCATATACAAGTTCCATACTCGAGAATGAGAAAGGGAAGGTCTGAGGTGGTTTATGGGTACAGCTTGAAGCCAAGGGAAGGTCAAGATGCAGCTCGATCGAAATTTCCGGTTTTGATGACAAGGTGGAAAGATGTCAAAGAAGGAAAAAGGATGAATGGATACAAAAGGCTCGAATCTGGGGAGGGCATTTGAATATAGCTCTTGGGGTATAGATAAAGATAAAGGTGTCGAGCAGCGCAGGCCAATAGAAAGAATTGAATCGGGAAGAGAATAAACGTGGAATTGTGTCTATGGCCCGTGAGGCAAGTGTGACGATGATGTAGAAAAGAGGTTGAGGTACCCGAGAGACGGATAGGTGATCGGAAAATTAGGGTAACATATGACAGGACGCCAGAGACCAGAGAGGATCACGCAGTAGCCCAAGCAAGCCGAGAGCCAAGAGCCAAGATCCAGAGAGCACTAGTAGAGTCGCCGAGTGCCCAGAAGTCAGAGAAGCAAGCACTAGTAGATCTAGGGAGCCAGAGAGCCAGATGGTCAGCCAAGAAGCAAAGGCAGATCAGAAACACCTCCTCGGCACCTTCTCTTCAGCTCGGCCCGAATCCTTCTCCACCTCCATATAAAGGGACCTATCGAATAACCGAATACCGTCGCCATACTCTTTTCTCGACGTGAACTCCCTCTCCGACTCGCCCATCGCGTCCCCGTAGCCGAGAGGCGAGTCCACAACCTCGTCCAACAACTCCTCAAGCCCGACGCCGTCGAGGTAACCAGGACGGGAGGGGCAAAGTCGAAGAAGTCGTCGTCCATGTCGTAGACGATGGTGTGTAGGGCGACCACGTCCATTCGTCGAATTGCGTCCTTGAAGGTCAGTCCGAGACCGATCTTGTACTAGTCGGCGAGGGGCCACAACCTGTCGTCTTGGCTGGCGGGGAAGGGAGCCGGTTCTCTCAGGACTGGGCTTGGTGGTCGAACAGTGTCGGTAGAGTCGGTGGAAGGGAAAAGTAAAGGCAAGCAAGGGAAGGGAAAGAAAGGCCGGAGGGGGTATAGGGGCCGCCGGCGACGAGGCTAGCGACAACGACGGCAGCAAGTGCGATGTTCAGGACCAATATGTCTCGGATAATGACCGACGAGATACAGAGGTCGGGTTTGTGAGCGGTAAGAGCGCAGTAACGTAGTCGAGAATCATCTTTGAGAGGGAGTACGAGAAAGACAGGGAGTCCGGGAGGGCAGGATTATAAGGGGTCTTTGTTTGGCTAGGTGTGGTCTGTGTTTGGTCGAGCGTGACGGGCTGAGTTGAAATCCACCTGTAGAGACTTTTTAAGGGACGAAGCAGAGAATACGAAGAATCGCGACGAGAATCGAGAGAGGTCATCGAAGAAGGTCAAATCAAGCGTGAAACGGGATCAACCAGGATCAACCTCTCTATCTCCGTTCCCGAAAGTATCATTTACTAAATGAACCATGCTCATTTCTATAATGGGCACTGGCGCCCACTCTGGTCGCTACTTTTTGCCTCACACCAGGTCTTGCCCACTAACTACTATCACCACCGATTAGAAGTTAGAAGCCAATAATTCTCCAACGAAAGGTACGTCGTGTTCGACCTTCCTTTACGATAATATCTTAACCACAATGCTTCTGATCAACATCTACTAGTTGTGATGTCGAACTATACTTCAAGCTTCATCGATTCATCCCCAACCCCCACAGCTCACCCCACCCTTTGTGTGCCATGCAACTATAGATTTACACCTCTTTTTAGCATCCTCCGATACACAATAATGAAATCCATTCACACATATTTCTACTGCCCTCAGAAACCCAGAAGCTTCAATCCTGGATCGCCGACGAAGAGCATGACCTACTCAGACTCGACCAAGAGCTATCTCGACCTCGGAACGTTATAGAAGATCTGGGATCACAGAAAACTGCACTCGAACACAACATACACGACATACAAAGTCCCTTATCCCCTTTTGCAAACGATGAGAATGATTCATGGAAGACCTAGATTCCCAGAAGATTGCACTCAGACAGAAGATACGCGACAGACAAAGCCTCTTATCTTCTTCACGCCGCATCCCCACCGAAATTTGGAGGGAAATTGTCGCGTTGTGCTTCCCCGATGCTCGACTGTCGGTATTGAAGGACCAGTGCAATTAAGTTGGCACCGTTGCTCTGACGCTCTCTCAAGTCTGCACAAGATGGAGGGACATCCTATACGAGTTCTCAGAGTTTTGGTCAAGCATAAACATCAACCTATACGCCCTCTCAAGATCTCGCGGGACGGCATTCCTCTACTTGAGCATTACATTCGTCGGTCAGGTCCAAGCCACCAAAACGGAGGAGGAGTAGATGTGCTCATTCGATTCCACGAAGATACCGTGAATTGAAAAACCGGAACGACACATCTCGCATGGACCGAGCGTTCTGCGAATACGTTATCATTTCTTCTCAGCGCGGACTGTATGAAGGACCTCCGAAGCCTGGCAATACACGAAGTCCACGTGGATCACTGTCTTCCTCCTTTGCAGCACCACAGTAATACCCTCTCGCTTCCCCTCCTGGAACACTTTACGATTGATGCGGAGTCTCGTCGCCACCCGAACTCTCCTGACCCTAACTCCCCTTCTTCCTGGCGTTGGCTATGGAAATTGATTCAGCAAGCCCCGAGCCTCCCAGCGGTCGTCATCGGTCCAGCCATGGGGTTGTTATCCACCAGCGTCCAGGACATGCTATCTCATTCCCCAGTACAGTTGCTCGAGGTCAGAGATATCCAACAACTCGAGGGCACCGTCATAGATGTCATCCAGCTACTCCCAACCCTCCCAAAACTCGAACGTTTACGCCTAGACGAATTGGATTTCGACCTTTCCCACCCCACTCCCAATCTCGCCTCAGTTGTAGCAACTGAAGGGATGGGTTACGGCAACAGCCACGACACGCTCCTCAATTTCATCCATCCAGTTAAAACGCTCTCGTTGTCGGAGTATCATTACACAATGATGCAGAATCGTCGGTATCCACTCTCGCGACGTTATCATCGTCTTTATGCTCCCTTTTCTTCGAGTACGACCTCGCCGAATCCGCTGGTAATACGTTGTTACTTGATCTTCTGGGGGCTTTACCTAACTTGACGACGTTCGAGACGAGGGTAAAGAGGGAAGGGAGGAGGTGTCAATGTATCCTTCGTCTCCTCTCCGCACTTTCAGACGCACCAAGTCTCGGGTCTATGCTCAGGGGCATCGCGATGGAAGAATGGTCTGCACTCATGAGTATCACGGTGGGAGTATGCAACTCAGTTCTGGATATTGGGACGGCTGAGAGGGTCGTCACCTTACTCCGGGTGTGCGGTAGGGGAAGGACAGCGTTATGAGAGGTGAAGTTGGTTTTCGGAAGTCCATACATACGAGAAAAGGCGACGAAGACAGAGGAGAATGCTGAAAGGGTGGAGAGGGTATAGCGGCGGTTGACGGTATTAGAGAGGGAGGGATTGAAATATATGTTTTATTATGCCTCCGGGGGGTCGAGAACGTTGGTACTGGGACCAGACTGCTGAAGGACTTTCTTATCTATGGGGGCCCGAATTCGAAGAGTTGAAACAGCTATTTCGATTCACCTACACATCTTCCTACCTACAATACCTTGCTGGTGTTGAAACCAGCTTACGTATGTACATCTCCGTACCCACACCTACTTGTATCCTATACAACCAATAGTCCATAAGAATAGACCAAGAAAAACCGATACTACGACAGAGCAATGTAAAGAGAAAGTGCGAAAGAGGATTGGGAGAAGACTCTGATTGTCCTTAGAGAGTCGAACGGTTCTCTTAGTATCCGCCGTTCTTGCAGAACCCGGCACTCTCCTTGATGAAGTTGATACTGCCATCGGGCTGGCCCTGTCCTCCCTTATTCGTGGCTTCAGCACCGGAGTGGCACCTTTCAAAGAGAGCGCAAGTGAGGAGATGGCTTCCGCCCTGACATTTAGGGTGGTTAGTATCCGTCGCGAGTGCTAGAGAGAAGACGAAAGCGTACCTTGCCGTGAACATCGTAGTAAGCTGTAGAAAACATTGCAAAAGTCAGTGAAGGTTAGAAGAGAACGTAGGGTTTCGGAACATACTGTTGATGAAGTTGCACCCGTTGACTTGCTCGCACATGGCCTTGCAATCTACGATTCCCAAGCGTCGTCACCAACCAATCCCTGTCTCAAAGCAATCAAGGATACGCACCCTCGATGGTATCAACCAGTCCAAAAGTCAAATAATCGTCCGCCTGGATCGCACCGTCGAGCCCGTCAAACACCTTGTGGTAATACCCATCGTCTCCACCACCGTGCGGTGGGTGAGGTGGGTGAGATGGTGGGTGGTAGGGTCCCGGGCAACGGAGGTAATCCCAGCTAAGCAAACCGAAGAGTTTGCAATGGAACTGCGGTGGAGGGTATCAGTTATCTGTAGAGAGAAGGTATGAAGCTCGAAACACGTACATGATCCTTCAACCACGGGATACCATGACCTTCGATACCATCGAAGTGGTCGCCCAAGTACCATCCGGGCCTGCAGCCTATCTGCCACGGTGGGATCGGAGCACCCCAGTGATTTCCCTTGTGCAACTTGAACGGCAAAAACGTAGCGGAGACGGCCGAAACTGCGGTTACAGCGACGACGAAGAGGCTGGCAAAGCGCATGTTGGAGGGTTGATAGAAGGGAAGAAGAGAAAAGAACGAAGGTTAGCAAAGACTACTTGAGAGAAGTGTTTGCTAAGGAATTGAGAGACGAACCTTCCATGCTTTTATACGCAGAAACTGAGGGCCCATTCGTGATTGCTCTGCGTCATTTGCAGCTAAGGGGTGTCGTTGGCCACTTGTCGACTGATCGGGCATTCCGAGGCCTTGACGGCTGGATGATCAGGCCACCATTTTGAATGTCGTTCGTGGGGAACGAAACCGTCACGACACAGGAGGCGACGAGATGTACGGCGTCCAAAGAACGTCTAGAGTCGTGAGAGCTACGACGTTCTGCTGTAGATGACGGGTAGGCAAAGAGACACGTCGTCACTGGTGTTCCTGAAACCAGATCATAATTGCCCAATTCCCTCGAACAGTGACTCTGAGCATGGTAGCATCAGCAACCCTTCACAGACTGGCGGCCAAAAGTATAGCTCAACGCACCCTGAACGAGAGACTGCAACTTTCCTTCAAGATGCAGATCTTTGCGACCGGCACGAGTGAGTTCTACCTCATATGCTCGTCACTCGAGAATTGAGTCCTTTGACGCCGTCGAAACAGACGATCAACTCATCCATCAGTCGCGTGCATGAACCTGAAACGGAAGAACAGGAGTCTGCTGTGGCCACATCAGGGTCTTTGAGCCCTCGAGGCGAAATCTTGTCTTGGGAGGTTGTTTCCGGTTGTTCCTGGCAAGAGAATGCCACTGAAATGCTGGCGCTTTCGCTGCACAGTTTAAACGGCCCACCATCGTTAGTGCAAGGTTTCTTCATCCAGCAAAAGAGGTCAGCACTTGTTAACGTAGCAGAGTAATCACGGCTCACCCCGCAAAAAGAGGCGTCGGATACACTATTCTGTCGATGTAGTCATTGTCTTCAACAGCCGTAAGATGTGACCTATCGTTCTGTTAGCGAAATTCGAGACGTTTCATGAAGAGGGATGACTTACGAGGTTGTACTGCGGAACCCTTTGATACCCTGATGGAGTTTCATTTTTTGCTGTCGGTAGGGCGCACGAGACCCTCAAGTCTTCGAGCTTAGGAGTCCCGTTTCGGGTCTGTATTGTCGCGTCCCTCAAGTAGCGATGGTGGATGCGAGGAATATGCTGTTGTCTGTGTTCCTGTAACGAGGTTACGGCTTCGCGGGAACGAGAACTGTAGTACAGGAAAGGTCGCCCCAGTCAGACTTCGTCCTAAGCAAGATCCGAAGCGAGCGTACCTCGTAAAATTTCTCACCAACACGGCCTCTCTCTCAGGGACAACTGTACTTTCATACTCCAAACTCTACCAAGTCCTGCGGGTGCGGAGTTGTCCTTTGTTCCTGCCCGTGCCCGTAATCCATCAGCCAAGAACTTTTCGATAGGGATGATGTTGCTCAGGACATCATAAGGTGTAGAGACGGGAGGCCACAATGCCGTGCCATACCAACACAGCTCGACAGCAATAGATCCAGGTATTGAGGGCGGAGTTAATTTCGTTGCCCAGGAAAGGACCCGAGCTCTACTGAGACATGAGAGCGACGAAAAAAGAGACGGGGTGAGACTGAAAAGAGAATTATTAATGTTGATTTCATGTACACGTACCATGGGGCCCTCCGAGTCAAAACTATCTCGTTGTGACCCAACGGTTGGGTCACTTGAGCCAGAGCCGCCAAGCTTCGTTTCATGGACGAACAGTCATCCTTAGTTTGAGATCATTCGATGGGATTGGAGCCAAAAGGAGGCATAATTTTGAGCTTATGAGGAGACCTTTCGTAGCACGGTGCCAGTGGGTCGAGATTTTTGCGGAAAGAACTGCGCTGCAATAACGGTCCATAGGTCCAAGATATGGCCAGTGACCGGAGAAGTTCTGTCACAGAAAGTGACGAATCAACCAAACAAACTGAAGGCTTTTGCCAAATAAGCTCTAGCATGTGCCACCACACAAAATTCAACGAGCGCCGAGCGATTTAAACTTCAAAAGTTGCCAGGATCAGATACCGTCAAATGTCGTGCTCGAGAAGTGGCAGAATGAATGTTTTATAGGCCAATACACCGTCTCGGTGAGTCTCCCTTTCATTCGTAGTCTGTGTTTTACCGAATGTTTCAGGCTTGAAATTTTGTAGACACTGTGGTCCACTGCTGGGTTATAGTAGCTGTTCCCATCTGTCTCAAGAACGACATAGAGCCAATGATTTTCTACCTAAGCCCTACACGGCCATCTCGAGCATACGTCTGGGCCTCAAAGAGTCGCGCAGATGCAAGGTTCCGACCCGCCTCCCCCAGTCGATGACAGCAACATCTTCAGTTCCTCCGACCCTTCATGATTCATCTTGCCGTTGTTCGTGACGATCACCTCGACGGCCAGCCTCTCCTCGATTCTTCTATCGGTGGAACTTCACTCAGCGATTGCCTCCAACAAATCGCATGCGTGCGCAGGGAACCAGTAACCTGACACGCTTCGTTTGAACCTGAGAGGTCACAATATACATTTTTGGTTCAACCGTTCAACCCACTACTATAAGTCATACAAACCACTATCTAGTAGCTCTTTACTGTATTTACTTGACTAGCCCATAGATTCCAGTTCAAACCGTTCAACAAGACATCATTAATACATACACTATCGGTTCAACACATTGAATACTCACTGGCACTCCTCCTGAGTCCTGACTCCCAAGTGCCCCGTAGGATCATGAGCTGTGTTAAACGACAGCCAGCCCGCCAGTTGCCATGGTTCAACCCAAGACTGACCGGTGGTTAAACCACTTCGTCAAACCGATTCAGACACGATGTCTCAAACCGTTGAAATGCGTCGACCCTAGGGACAACTTTTGAAACGGTTAAACCACATTTGACGGTTGGACGGATGTGTACTCACTTCAATGGCGATTCACTCTGCCTCGACCTCGCCCCGATCCCGGTCCCTGTGCCCCACCCCGACCTGACTGCTGGGTCACGGCTGTCTCACCGTTACCTTCATTGGTCTCACAGTCATTCTTGTCTTCATCTTGGCGTCCCCGTCCCGATGCTCCACCCGGATCTGGGTGCTGGGTCACGACAGTCGTTACTCTTCGCAGTCCCACTATGACTCTCATCTTCATCTTTGCTGGATGATTTGTCAGCGCTGAATAGTCTGTTTGAGAGTTGATAACAGCGGAACATGATGTCTCGTTGAGTGATTCCATGTAGCAGCCTGAGGGACTATGCCGAATAGGGCTCAGTAAACGGCTTCTTCGACGCCAAACTGTTGTTACACGCCTATTTCCGAACTATTACTCCCGTGCCTGCCGCAAAACCTTGATATAAGAATTATATTCGATGAGATTGAGACAGACCGCACCTTCTAACTTTGGTACTAACCGCAGGTGTCATTCATGCACTTGAGTTCCCCCTCTCATACATATGCCACCAGTCCAATTGTTGACACCACGCATTTAGAACACCCCATTCTCTGGCGCAATTGCCATCCGTTCGCGAGTTAATTCTTGAATGGGTTCGAACAGCTCGCTTCGGTCAAGCGCGAGCTCTATATATCTTCAGAGAATGATATTGAGCTGAACATGGTTGTGACTTGCATGAACTTACAAGTTGTGTTTGACACCTGCTTGCAGAGAGGAGTGAAGGCCTAGTTGATCATGATGGAAGTGGAGGAAGAGACGAGACAGGGGACTGAGTCTTGAAGTTGAAATGCCACAGTGGCACAATCACGTGTTCACAATTGATGGCATAAAAATTCCCACCTTAGGCACCGCATGTCACAGGTGAGGCGACCTAATTGGGGGGGTTCTTTGTACGTGAGAAACCCACCTAAAAGGTCCTCCTCCCATGTGAGGTTGTTGGTGCCTGTCACGGCCTCCTTTCGACCCTCCACCACCTCCTTGCTGCTAGTTGTAGCGCATAATGGCTACCAACCCATCCGGAACTAAATGGGCTCCAAATACGGTTGTATATGGTCCTAGCTAGAGGAGAGTTAGTCGTGACGATTTGGGCAAGCGGTTGTGGAGATACATGGCGGCGGAGGGTGTACCACATATAACAGGTATGTGGGATTCCAGGTATTCCGAACGATTAGATGCTCAAAGTATCTTTTAATAACGCAATTTATAGCATAACTCGCCACTAACAATAAGCAATGCAGGAACCCATGGTATCGGCATTATGAGCACTGTACGGTACACAGGTCGGAGGAGGTAGTATGTCAGGTCTGTTAAATCTGATCAGTCGTGTGCTATTATCCGCTCATATTCTGTGTTGCAATTGTCTTCATCCATGGTAGCACGTTCTCCGAGGATCACGTCCACAGCCGTGAAGATACGACCATCGGTAAGACCAATGTACGGGGAGGAGGTTTATGAGGTATGCGAAACTTACCTCGATCAGTTATACTGGGCCCAAAATTTGCGCTAGGATTGCCTTATACTGGAGCACGTCACCGCTAGGGACTTGACTTAGCGAACGCGACGATGTAATATCTACAATGTGCACCGTACCACCTACAGGGAGGTAGAGGGGTATCATAGGTATGCCCAATCCTTCTCTTTGCGGGCGGTAGCAAACATAGCAGGTACGCAACATTCTGTTGATAATCCATTATGAGGGGTTCAAAAAGCCGTTCAAGCGTTCTAGTTTTCTAGGGAAACTGCTGCTACGGTGTCGTTTTTTGTCGCTGTGAAGCTCGGGTCATACAAGGTTTCCCAGGTCAGTTTGTTTCAGTCATTTCGGGCGGCCAAGGGACCTTATCAATGCTCATTAGTGTCTTCACCTTTCAAACACTGCTGTCGGGGTCGTTGTTTAATGTTTGTGTAGTAGCGGAGTGTCTATGCTACCGAAAGAACACCGACCCGCATGTAGGTAGAATTCAGTCACCCTGCGGGGGTTCCCTATAGTGCATATAAGCCGTATGTAGCTTTATCTCGTACCACATAGCCCTAAAGTTGTTGTGAATTGCATACCGTAGTGAACTGAGCAGGAATCGAGGTTGTTTCAGACAGAAATACGACGAAACTGGGAGTATCGGAGTTCTCGGACATCACCTTTAATTTTTTCTGTACACTACGTCGAAGAATTTCACGAAAAATTCTATGCGATGATCATCTATGCATCGGCGGGTATCTCCCGTATTTAAGTGGGATTTATTGAAACGGTCTTAACAACTGTTGTGTAGAACCATCGAGTCGACCGTTAGTTACAGTAGTTTGACTTGCATCCTTAAATTGCTTAGTGTCCAGCCACTCACGTATTTCTCATACAGCAGACCCATAATTACCATATACAATAGAGTATCTTGGATGAGTTTGGGACGTGGTTATTCTCAAGTCGGACTCAGTGCACTTTCGACCATATATTTCCATATGTCTTCGGCAAACCCCGGTTTGCGGCGGTTGAGAGTATATGCCAGTCTTGGTGTCCCCATTTCATGCTCAGGCCTCAGAGTTCAGTGGGTGATTTGATTCCACCTTTGGGAACATACTGATTCATATGCAGAAGATATATGTAGCTACAAGTTGCAATTATACAATAACGAGGATATTCAGCTTGTCGAAATCCGTTCAATGGTACCCAGTAACCTCAACCTCGACTTCGGACTATGTCATCAAAGTCTATACTCGGTGTTCGGCCACCCAAATCATAGCGAAGAGAGGGTATCATATACATACCTTCGTTTGAGCGCGGAACGGGAGTTGTTTTAATAGCGCGCTTGATTGAGATCAGTAGGTGAGAGCGCTGGCGTGATGATGAAGCTGTCCCGAGTAATGTTCAATTGAGATGCAGCGTGAAGTGCTATAGAATGGGCGAGCTTAGGAGAAACATAAGAGAGAGGTTGATAAACACACACCTCGGAAGGACAGGGCTTTCCGAGCACCGGGTTGAAGCATGCTGATACTCTCATGCATGGTAAATTTAACTTCTGGGTCCCTCGAGACCAGGCAGGTATACCAAGGTTGCGAAGAGCCTCCGAAGTATTCTGGAGGAGAGACCGAGGTGCTGAGGTGGAGGCTGTGAGGTTGTGAGGTCTTGAGGAGGCGACCGAAACCGTCTGTTGATTGTATGCAGAGGCTGGAGCGAGCTGTTGAACGGGCTACATGAACGAGCAATGAACGGGAGATAAGCCTTTGAACCACCGGGTGAGCTGTTGGCGGAGGTACAGAGGAAGTGAGCAGCATCCTCCGCACGTCAGGCCTAGGACTAGACCTCCCTGCTGGTTCGAAGCTTCAGCTCGCGGCTTTCGAAACTCTTGGTGTGTTGACACGACATCCTGTGTGTAGATTATCGAAATATTAGTTTTGAGCCTGAGGAGCCCCAAACGAGGGGGAGCTATAGTACACGCACCGAAGTCCCAATTCCCAAGCAGGCGCCTCTTATAGTCTACAAGCACCAATAAAGGAGGCTGATAATCAATCTTAGGTTCATCAGTCGCTAGAGCAGTTTTTTGATGAATTTTGTCGAGCCTCCAGGAAGCTGGTGCGGTATCGTTTAGTGCTTGAGGTGTTGCTAGCGCTACGATACCCATGCGCAGGGAAGGGAAAACAGTGTAGAATACTAGCAGGTGTTGTATAGAATGTTCTGCGGTGGTTGGATGAACGGAGCACACCACCGACTGGGACAGCAATGGCGGCGAGAGGGTGGTGGTTGGGAGCAGGGTGATGGGTGCCTGGCGGCTCACATGTGAGGGGGACCTTTTAGGTACGTTATTCGCGTACAAAGAACCCCCCCAATTAGGTCACCTCCACCTGTCACAGGCGGTGCCTAAGGTGAAAATTCCAAAATGGGACCCTGGGGCCTGCCACTCCTCCTCCATCACTGTCACCATCACCAGTACTAAGTAGCCACCAGCGTTTGATTTCGTTCAATTTTGGCTCGCTCGATTGCTGACGTTCAAATCTCTGTCTACCCAGGTGTGTGGATAGTGACAATTGTACCTTTTTCGACTTGATCAGTCGAACTCAAGTCTGAATTCGCGTGTAGCTGTACAATGTCACGCCATCAGCCTACCATTAAACAGCTGTCTACTCTCAATCAAGGAAAGAAACGAATTCAGTCCAATCGGCATTAGATGCTCATCATTGAACACGTGCAGACCTCAAGAACCTTCGAAAATCCGACCTCGTAGTGCGTGTAAGTCAGTACCGTTAGCTATCAACTCGATGCTGCTCTCGTACTGAGTCGGGGCACCATGCCATTCTCTAGAAGTCAATCTCCCGCCGTACTGCGGTATTGGCATCCTTACCTTGTGACAAAGACATGAGTAACTCGACAAGAACAGCATGTGGCATCCTACAACAAGGCGAGTGGCATCGTACATCCTTTTGTTTTCAGATTGGGTGTTACAATGGTTATCTTCTCTATAGACCATAGCCTCAAAAATCACGGGAAGGGGTTTCTATTACCGGTCAGAACCGAAGGGTGCGAAGGGGTCGGTGGAGAAGGGGTTCTACTCTTGTGATTTTGTGGGAGGAGGTCAACGCGCAGGGTTTAATGACTAGTGACCACATTGGGATGGGCTTTGGCCCGCTCAACAATCTGGTTTCTTGTTCTTTCCAATCAGTCATTTGTCAAGACCGCACCAAGTGTGGTTCAACCGACACCTATTTTGGCTCGTTCAACGGTCTCCGGGTTATTGTTTGTTTGTTTCTTTTTCAATTGATCATTGTTGTTCAGCCGACGCCTTCCACGGACCACCCTCCCGATGATGTTTTGCTTTGGTTGAACCGACTTGCGTGGTTCAAACTACCTCTTTGTTGATACTTTCTATCATTTATATCTTGTTTTGGAGAGTCTGGTTCAACCGCTTTAATGTCGTGTTGCGTTAGACAGTTGAACCGTATCAGTTATTGGGCAGTTAATTGATATACTCCAAATAGCGCTTTGTAACACGTATAGTAGTCTTATAAACGGTTCAACTGAAAATGTATGTTCCGACTGCTGAGGTTTAAACAAAGTGTATCATATTTTACAGGGAACATGTCAGATTCTGGTGGTTTGGGCTAGACATCGAGTCGGAGAATCACTTGCTTCAGTTTGTGAGACGAAACTTCTCTAACTTCGGGGAACCAGGGGAGATTGCACGGATACCCGACCCGACCGTGTTCAATACTTCTCCGGTAATGACATCCGCGTCTCCCCATGCTCCTCGTGCACTCAAGGCACCCCCAATAGAAAGGTACTATAAACTTTCTCCCAAAGCCCTGAGAAATAGAATGTTGATGGTCTCGAAGCTAGGTTTCCAGCAAACCCCATTGAGAGTCAAAGCTCTGATGTGAAGGGGTCTGGATCGTTCGAGCATCATGAAGGCTTCGTAATAGGAATGACGCCTCTTTCGTCGGTCAAGGTCAGACACTCCAGGTTCGGAAGCCTGAAGTACTCGAAGATTTGACCTTCTTCCCTAGGGTGATTATTGATGTGGATGAGAGCCTTGAGAAAGGGAAGTGTGATGAGACCTGTTGGAGTTGACCTCAGAGTGCCAGTCCTCGAGATCGTCGTGATGGATGCAGAGCGAAGGCTTGACCGTATGAGCCTGAGGATGTGGTACGTATCCATCTCCACTCTGGATACAAAATCGGGTGCTGAATTTGACTCCACGGCAACTCGAATCGTCCAAACCTCGACGTATCAACTTGCCAGAACCGGCCTGAAGTGAAAGCCTTTAGCCTTGGGGCTACCTCGAAAGCCTCTGCCAAGTACCGAGGCATGTAATCGCCTTTTTTATGTTGTTCGTGGAAAAGAGTCGAGGTATTGAGGTCCTCCAAATTAGCCAGATTCCCGGTATGCAAGGGCTCGAGACAACCTTCCACCGTCCCCTCGCCCTCTGATACAGGTACAGATAAAGTGGCGGACTGCCAATGGCTCGAGTAGGTCGTCAAGATTCGCGGGGCTTCGATATCGGCTCGAGCGAAGGGATCTGAGACCTTGAAGGACGCCTCGAACGAGAACCGGAGAACCCGATCTGGAGGCCAGGGAGGAGCCTGTTGGGCACGCATAGTTGAGCCATCGTAGCATCCTACGACGAACCTGTTCGATGGTCAAGTGTCTTGCGCCTCTTTGGCTGATGAAGGTTCGAACGAAACAGTAATCGAATTCTTGCCATAGCCCTGGGGTATTCTCGACGAGCTCTCTCCAGTTCCTGTAGGAGTAGCCTGTACGATCGAGCATTGGGACTGAGGGGGTGTTTCATTGCATTTGCGCGTGGTGTGGTGACGTGTGATAGGATGAAGATGTTCAAGAGGGTTTCGTCGTGCAAGCGGTCGATGGGAGGTGAGTTCATGGCGGGCACTACAATCCTTATTGCGAGTCATAACAAGATCTGAGCACTACAGGGGTAGATAGATGCTTTTGAGCACGAACCTTTAGGGATAAGTTCCGATGGAGCTGAAGGTTACGTTGAAGCGTGGTGCTGACCGACATTCGTGTACGATTATAGAGGATTGATCTATACTATTTCAGGCTGCCACTCGTCGCCCATCCTTGTAACCGGCTTCCCAATCGAGCCACAGGTTTGGTTTTGTTACATA
>JANHQD010002020.1:0-12708 GCA_024721195.1 Marasmius sp. AFHP31
TTTCATGGATGCATCAAACGGAACTCGAGCATATACGTCTCCGCGAAATCCCAGACCTGGACAAGCTCGAGTCCAACTTCCGCCCTAGAAAGGAACGAATCAGCCTAAGTAGTAACGCTTTGACTGATCATGAGCCTCACCCAAGTGCTGTATACTCCTCGCATGTTCTCTCCTGGCTGTTAAACATAGCTAACATATTCTACGAGTTCGTTAGGACAACACCAACGACTAGAAGAGTTATACTCACGACGTCTTGGTTATAATGCCGAATGTTCCCAGTTCCGTAGTTTGGAAGTAATGGGAAAGGTGCCTGTGTCAGCGAGAAACGGTCAGCTTGCTCGTATCGGAAATAACAAGAGTAAAACGCACTCGTTCAAGCTCAACAACGGTCTTGTTAGCAGGGCTAGTTTCCGCGTAGACGTGTTTCAAGACGAAATCGTCTATAGGGAACAATCAGTCACAATTCTCGGAAAACGCTCGGAAAACCAACTGACGAATAAGCAAACGGCTCTGCAGCTCCATGGCGTTCGCCACATTGCGAAGAATCGTCTTCGCTTCGGAGTCTGGCCAATCGTGTATTATGTGTTTCATCTATGTGTAGTGTGGGAGTTCAGGCGCATGTATATCGAGGGAGAGGGAGGTAATAAACGCACATAGTATACGTCTTGACCCGCAACAGGCGTCTGCTGCAAGAAGTTCATAGGAACAAATTCGACTCGTCTAGCGTCGAGTGCCTCTGAAAACTCATTAGACCATAACTAGATGATTCCAAGTATCAGCATGTGTCGGTATGGTTCAACCCTCTGTACATACGAGCTTCGCTTGTTCCAACGGTTCAGGAAGATCTTGAAGGGTAATAGATAGATGTGGATGTGCCTTGGCGATCGCAAGAGGTACCGTTCCAACGCCAGAACCAATATCACAGAGGGTCGTACCCAAGGGCATTGTCGTCCACGGGAAGTCTGGGAACTAGGGTTAACCAACACGCTTCAATAGGATCAGAGTACCAACGAAACTCACTATTCACCACCGACGTCGATCCTGTGACTCTACTCCACCCCATCATGGCTTTATCAAAACGCTAGCAGTAGCGAGCGCTATACATTAGCACAAACGTTCATCTAGGATAACAATGTAGACGTTACCTGTGCTATATCCGGCTTGAAAAAATAAAATAAAATCGAAATGAAGCGAAATGAAAGGGAAAACGCCATCAGTCTCAATACCACGCTAAACGAGGATAAAGAAAAGAAGACCAAGGACCTACATGAACTCTATACCAATCGAACAACGCAGCATTCTCCATCTCCCCTTTCACCGAATACGTAAAAGCAGTCTTATCAACTGCAACACTAGCCCCATATTCCGGGTCACCCATCGCCTCAGGAATCGAGTTAACGCCTTTCAAACACTCCCCCGTGTTCAACAACACAGTCGCCGACACCGGGTTCGTCGAAAGAAGCGTCAGGGACAGTCTGTTGTTCGCAAAAACGTTTTCCGCCACTAATGTTTTGCCTCATGAGATTCCCAGGGGAGTAACGAAAAAAAGACAGGCACCACGCTTACGCACCTTCTTTGAAACATCCCCGAGTGGCGAGGAGACGTAAGACTTGTCTGAGTTTGTTGGCGTTGAGTGATGTCTGAGCTGCGATACGCTCGATATGTAAGCCTTTGGGGAAACCTTCGAGCAAGTCGGGGATTTTCTTCTCGACAACGAGTCGCATACAAGGGGCTTCGTACGGCATGCTTCGCTGGGGGGGAGAGAGGCCGGGGTGCGGGGTGTCTCGGCTACGATGAGAGAGTATTTCGAAAAAGAGGAGAAGAAAACTCACGTTGGCAATCGTATGCATCGGTTGAGCCAGCGTCGTACAAAGACGTTCACAAGCACTCTCCAACACCCGAATGGCCTTCTTCAACGCCAAAGCATCCGGAGCAGAATCGAGAGGATGAGGAGAGTCGTCGTCGGGTGACGGTACACCACGTCCAGTTTTGCGATATTCTGCCACAGCACTGTACGTAGCGGACTGGATGAGCCCCAGTAAAGCGTCGATGTCGGAAGTAGCTGTAGGAATCGTCATGTTGAATGAAAAAAGGAGGTCTCAGAATGAACAGTGATGATTACTCACGAGGTCTTCTTATACGCCCGGTCAGGTCTCGTAAAGGCGCAGACAAATAAGGAGATGTCATCCCGGAAGGTACGCACAACGATTGATAGATGATTGTGAGGTGAGGTCTTGGGAGCACGAGAGCTTCGACTCGGCTTTGACCAGGGTGGAGAACTCTCCGGAATCTTTAATATCATATCATTTGTTCTAGCGTCAAATGATGCTCTAAGCGAGCCTCGTTATTGATATTTCCATTCATGTGATGGAACTAAGTCCTACACGACGACATGAGAGAATGGTGAGAGAGGGGGATAGGTATGGAGGGGCCCGAATGGGTCGGATGTCCTTCAGAAGAGGACCTATCAACGATGGGTGCCTTTGTACAGGTTATTAAACGCGACAAGCGCCACCTCGTCGAAAATTGGAGGTTGTATGGCAAGTTGCGGAGACCATGACGATGCCAGAAAGACAGAGTAGTGGTGGTGATAGTGGATTGGATACCGCCAATGCGTCACCGCAACCCGCATGATGAATAGCCTGTAGTTTCGCAGACGATCCCCACGGGTGCCACCAGGGCAGAGATATCCAAGTCAGTGGAGAGCCAGACGTCGATATTCGGCCCGTTCATCAGCTAAGCATGCATGACATCGGAGAGCTACAACCGTAACTTTCATGTGAGACTCGTTCGAGCGCTTCTCCAATAGAGTGTCTAACAGGCGTGAAATGTGACGTCGGAATTGAGAGTGTGCGTTCGGAGTATGGGGGAGAGAATAGGTTTCGGGCCGAATATTCGGGGGAACAGAAACGAAGGAGATGGGGATATGCCAGCAAAAGGGGGGCCAGAGCTGGGTTCGAGCGGTGTACCCGGCTACCGAGACCGCAGGAAGGAGAAAAGCGTAATGGTGGATCGTCTACCGCTTCTCGATGGGCGACCAGGGCAAATCATCGTCTCTTGTGCCAGATGGGGATGATACTACCGGTTGAGAGTTCGAACAAGGTGATGGGGGTGGGGAATGAAACAGTACCCCCTGTTGTGATCTATATTCTGGTATGGGCTGTGATCGTAGACTAGTACCCCTCAGAGTCTAGAGGAGTAAATGTGGCCTGTCGGGATTTCGAGCGTGTGCTTGGACTGTGATGGGGTGTTCGGAGAGTAGGACCTCAGGGACCGGATATTCGAAGTTTGGGTGGAAGGGAGATGGTTTCAAGGCGGTAGCAACGAGCGGCCCGAGTAATGGACAGCCAAGGCGTAACACCGTCTGTCATGCAGGCGGGAGGGAATGATTGTTCTACTCTCCACTTACGGGCGAATGAGGACCTGAACAAGACAACATAAATGGGGGGAATGAAGCAAAACCACCCTCCCTGTAACGACCCACCCGGAAAGGAATGCACACGGATCCTCCTCCCAAAATGCTACCACGTATTCACAGCCACCCAACCCAGATACCCCCATCCCCTAACCCCATACAAACACGCCCACTCGCCTCATCATAATCAAGAGCTGTACACCCCGTCGGTCCCGTATTCGAAAGAATAGACTTCAACTTCGGTTTACCTCCCAAAGAAGACGACGTCAATAAAGGCCCAGGAAAGACACCGGCTACGATAGACTCTGTTCTCTTCGTATTCGTAGAACGCAAGCTAGTCGGAACCCCAGCTCCTACGCCGACGCCGATACCGTAGATATCGAAATCTAATCCGTTCATATCGACGAGACCTGCATCGGTGGACCCGAGATGACCACCACCGCCGCCGGAGGGCATACCAATACCGGACAAGTCCAAACCGGCGTCAGCAACGGCATCGACAGCCCATTGGTCCATAACAAGACCAGCACCCGTCACGGAGGGGTCAAGCGAAGACCGAGAGGGAGGGCAAATCCAAAGAACTGTTCCCGAAGGGCCAGCACGAACCGTCGTACATCGGATCGACCCACGAGGGGTAGGTAACGACGAAACGGGGTATGGAGGGAAGGTGTAAGGAGGTATTGTCGAGTCTGCGTCCTGGTTGGCGAGCAGGTGATAGACATCGATGGATCCTTCGTCTGCGCGCCATGGGTTGTTGTTCTCGCCACGGACGAAAAGTTTGAGATCGTGACTGGGAGCGGGGGAGGTGACGACGTCTATACCGTCAACCCAGCCGAAGGTGTGAGTGGCCAAAGGTTGGTATATCGGTATGGTGGTCTTCTCTACCTCCTGAGTGAGATAGAGTCCTGCGGTGTCAGACCTGCGAGCACTTGCGATGGTAGAAGAGAATGAGGGTTGGGGAAAGAGCGCTAATGATTGCGCACGGACAACGAGGATTGAACGAAACGCGAATAAGATTTGAACGGGAGTGTTGTGCTATAAAAACGATATCAGAGTCCGGAATATGGGGGCACTCTGATAGCTGTGTACTTACTTTCCAGTTTTTAGAGCTTCCGTACGGGTCTCCCTGTGTACCTTCAACAAGAAGAGCAGTTTGTCCCGTTTTCCTGTCAAAGATGGTCGCCTGAGCGCTATCGTCGGCCAAAGCGAGTAGGTTTCCTGAGAATGCCAATGCTCTGAGCGGTCCTGCGCCGTCCGGAGTTGGTATTCGACGCTTCGGTAGCATGTTGAAGTCTTCGTCTATCGTCAACAATAGGGTTTCATGGGTTCTATAATCTTGTCAGTGACAGAAGAAGCAAAAGTCAATTCCAGACTCACCCGTCTTGAGAAATCGAGACAGCAATTCTCTCGTCGGCATTCACATCCTGGTTGACTGCCAGACCCGTGAACAGACCACCTCTGGACGACCATTCCGACAGCTTCACTGGCTCCTCCTCGTCGTCAGAATCGATCGCCCACAACGTCAACACCGACCAAATCCCCTTGGACACCGTCAAGAGCATCCGTTTCTGTTTTCCATCCACAAAACGAACATCAGACGTCGCAGTGCTCGTATGCGTTGCCCATTTCTTCGACCTATTCACGCTCATCGTCTCAGATGACGACCAACGACAGCCCAACCTCCATGTGTTCCTGGTTGAATTTTCGAGATGCCAGGGATTATGTTCGTCGACAGGTGCGTCATACGGCCACGATCTGCTCAAGATATCGCGGTTTCTCGCGTTGATCCAGACGATTGGCAGCTTGGAAAGAGCGAGGATATGTTGGCTCGTTTGCCTGAATTTGAGAATGTCGGGTATGGATAAGAGGGAGAAAATGTGGACGAAGATGTCGGTTGGTAGCTCCTGGAGGTTGACCATGGTGGTAAGAAGAAGAGAATTCGTTCATCGTGATTCGTCGACGACGACGGCTTTGGATCTGATGATGACGGTGAGCGCTCGGAAGATTGTCGGAGACGGGCCGGTGGGCTGGTGTGTGCGTGCGAATTTGTTAAACGCCGGCAAGCATCTGAACGCCACGCTCAGCCACTCCTCCAAGTTTGCTGAAGTGAACAAACACTCTGCCGGTTTCCTCTAGAAACTGAGCAATGTTGACTGAGAAGCCCAAATTCTGAATGAGACAAATATGAATGAATTTCTATTCTAAGCCCGCTTGTAACTCAACGCCTTTTCAACCAACCTCCCCACCCGTCCCTTGTTCCAACTACTCACATTCTTCCACTGCTCACTACCCTCCCCATACATCAACCTAATCACAAACATATGCGCTGCAAACACCAAGTCCGCAAACACAAGACGATCATCCCCCATCACAAACTCGCTATCCCGATACATCCCACCCAGCTCATCATACGATGCCTTCGTCTTATCCCATAATTCCGCCACCTGCTCGGGCGTAAGCTTCGGAGCAATAATGTCTCCATACGCCTTCTTCCTCGCCGCGATAAGCTCCTCCGAAGTCCACTCCTCATACTTTCCCATAATCGCAGGTAACAACCCCATCAACTTGGTCTCGACCGAATGGATGAAAACGGCTTGAAGGACCTCGGTACCCTCTGGCATCACTCTCGGAGTATCCGGGTACGCTTCGTCGAGATATTTCGCAATCAGAGGTGAGTCTGATACGACTTTCCCAGTCGACGAATCGACGATGAATGGGATTGTCCATTTTGGGGAACCATCGGGTTTGGTAGTGGTGGGAGGGGCACCGACTGACTTTGCAGTCGATTCTACATCTTCAAAGTTGATAGTTTTCACTTCAAAGGCGATGGATTTGTAGTTGAGAGTGAATCTAATCACCGTCACCGTAAGTCAGTGTGTACAATCTACTAAGAGTCCTGGATTGAACCACTCACATCACTTTTCGGACGTGCGGGGATGCCCCGGTTTCTTCAGGAAATTTAGAAGGTCCCATATCGTACAGAGTAATCATCTTGTGGTTGAAGCTGGTTTTGAAGGTGACGAGTTTGGATAAAGTCTGAGGAGCGCACGGTCTCCTTTTATACGGGGCTATATCCCGACTAGATCGCTATATAGAAGTGATATTGAACGGTAACCTCGGGAATCGGCATATAGGCTAGAGAATCGCAGTCAAAGTCGGACTACGGTCAATTCAGACCTCGAACTAGACGCAGTATTAATCGGAGCGCTGTGCTGTGTGGCTGCGTAGATGGATCATGGTGGCTGGAACTCACATCTCCGTGCATAATTCTAATCACACTCCGCTTTCCATGGAAATATATGGCCACAAAACTCCTCGCATGGAATTGTGACGCCTGAGTTACCAACTCGTGAAGCCCCACTCCGAAACTTACTTGTGGTATGTTTTAATTGTGGACACTTGTGGGTGCGAGCCTTTACGCATGTATTTTTAAGTACCGAACCGGCAATCATGCACACCCCGTCCCGCCTATGTATGCCGCATGTGGGCGGCCTCGGAACTCACTGATCCCTTTACCCAAATCACCACGACTAAAAGACGTGCAACGGCAACTCAGGGTGCAATCTCGAGAGGTGCCACCAGTCCTATGGGTCTGTAAGCACATTATCCACCCCTCCTCTTGCCTATATGCCCGAGCTCTACGCTGATTCCAGATCCGAAACAACACACAATTTATGCAGTTGGGCTCTGCGATCTATCGAGTTCATCGTCACGCACCTCCTTGGTCAACAATCATTCCGGTTGAAAAACTCACTCGAGAACTGAAGGCGTTTAGAATAAACCTTTAACTTCATCAGTGAGACTGTTTAGGCGATTGGAGCTTTTATTGAAGATCAGGCTTTGAGTGGTATCCTCTATGTGGTTCCTTTGTGCTAGTGGGTATAGCTAACTAGTACATGTTCGCGTACTTATCTCTGCCTGTATCGACACCGGGAATACTACCACGTTTTAGGGATCGTCCTTACTTCCTTCTAAGTTGGTCCCAAGGGCCAAGCCTCAGACCCGCAGAATTTCCGAAGCACCTGTTTTTGACCTCCCCTTCTCAATAATTTAGCGTGGAGATTGTTTTTTGTTGTTGTTGTTTTATTTGTTGAGTGTGTGTCGGCTGCGTAGATCAACTTCAACTCTCCCATTCGTCGCGATCCCTTCGCTACTCACCAGTTCAGAGCACCTACTCATAGGAGCCGGGCTTGATGCCCTGTTAGCAGCCTTTCTAAATCGCCCTGGATGTCAGGAACCAGTGGACGGATAAGGCTAATTCTTTTTTTTCCTGAAAGCTAGACATATAATCCCAATCATTCAAGCGTCTGATCTTGGCGGGAATGTTGTATTTGTCATCATCCATGGCTGGCAAGTACGGGTACATTTGGGGGGACAGATGGTGTCATTGGCAGAGTTAGAGAAATGCTGTGCACCTGAATGATATGGCAGATCGACGGGACAGTTAGTAGCTTTGTTTTGAGCACTCAACGTTGACAAACAAGGACAAACTCATGGCGCCAGGCCATGATCAGTGATTTCTAGGCGTTCTGAGATAAGACTGATAAGGGAATCACATAAGATTGGTAGTGGCTGTACACCTACCCAGGAGCTACTCATATACCCAGTGCTCAATGGGGTAGTTAGCGGCCTTTCTTGATCCCTCTGAATAATGGGAACCAGTGGACGGATAAGGCTAATTCTTTTTTTTTCTGAAAGCTAGACCTATAGTCTCAACTATTCAAGCCTCTGATTGTGCCTGGATTGTGCGATTTGTCGTGATCGGTGGCTGTAGATGTTGGGTACATTTGGAGTGACAGATGTCAGTTGCGAGAGAGCTAGAGTGAGGCAGTGCACCAGAATAGTATGTCAGATTGATGGGACTATCAGTAGGATTGTTTTGAGCATCTAACTTTGACAAACGGATACAAACTGACGGGGACAGGGCACGATCAGTGATTTTTCAGGCGTTTGAGATAAGACTGATAAGGGAATCGCACAAGATCAAGAGTGGCTGTACACCAGAATAGTATGGTCAGTGATGAGGTTGATAAATACGAACGATTTGATGCACAAAGTATGGCAAACAAACGCAAACTCAGAGGGGTAGCCAACGATCATTGGTTACAGGCACTGAGGCATGGTCATGTGACGTTGAGATGTGGCTGATGTGACTAGATTGATGTCACAGATGGGATCACGGCTGTGACAAGTGATGTGGTGTGACTCAAGACGACTGTCACACATCTATGATGTCATTACGACAAGTTTCTCACGATATATTATTTTTACAAAAGTTGTGGTCCTTGTTTGTACGAGTAATTGTGTGGTCTCACGGCAACAAACAGAGGCAAACTGAGTGCAGAAAATGCGAAATACATTTTCAGAGGCGGCGGTGAAATAATATTGGCCTGCCCTCAAGTGGTCAGGTGATGGTAGATCTGTGAGCAGTGTCACAGGTTGTCACAAGCGATGTCCTGTGACTCAGAGCAACTGTCACAGGCTGATGATGTCATTAAAGTAACTTTCTCACGATATATATTTTTTTACGAAAGTTGTGGTCCTTGTTTGTACAAGTAATTCTATGGTCTCACGGCACCAAACAAAGCAAAACTGAGTGCAGGAAACGCGAAATACATTTTCAGAGGCGACGATGAAAAAAATATGACCTGCCCTAAAGTGGGCAAAAAGCGTAGTAGAGCTAATTACTTGACTGTAGATAGTGTAGTAAGTGTTAATACTATGTACAGATGTGTATTACATTGTTAATGACCTGCCCTACAGTGAATATGACCAAGTGCAAGTGTAACTGACCTGCCCTACTCATATACCCAGTGCTCAATGGGGTAGTTAGCGGCCTTTCTTGATCCCTCTGAATAATGGGAACCAGTGGACGGATAAGGCTAATTCTTTTTTTTTCTGAAAGCTAGACCCATAGTCTCAACTATTCAAGCCTCTGATTGTGCCTGGATTGTGCGATTTGTTGTGATCGGTGGCTGTAGATGTCGGGTCCATTTGGAGTGACAGATGTCAGTTGCGAGAGAGCTAGAGTGAGGCAGTGCACCAGAATAGTATGTCAGATTGACGGGACTATCAGTAGGATTGTTTTGAGCATCTAACTTTGACAAACAGATACAAACTGACAGGGACAGGGCACGATCAGTGTTTTTTCAGGCATTTGAGATAAGACTGATAAGGGAATCACACAAGATCAAGAGTGGCTGTACACCAGAATAGTATGGTCAGTGATGAGGTTAATCAATACAAACGTTTTCATGCATAAAGTATGCCAAACAAAGCCAAACTCACGGGGATAGAGCCCAAATACTGCTCTCTCACCAAAAACACAAGTGGAAAATTTTGCTAAGTTGGGATTATGTCTTGTGCCACAGTATAGTGTGGCTTTATTTTGATGTATCAAGTGTGCCAAACAGATGTAGACAGACAAATACACCTAAAACACTGCTTTTGAGCATTACAGTGGGATTAGATTTCCGATATTATTTTTAGGCCAATCACACAGATGGGACATTGTAGTGAGATAATTTTCCCACAATTCAAAATGGTTAGGATGATGTCAGGTGCTTTCTGGACCCTGAAAAGGCCTGGGGAGGTATGAATGGTGTGATTAGGTCATTTCCACTTTTGGAATACTTTTTCCCACGGGTCCAGAGGTCAATTAGGTATGGATAGGGATGGATTGGGGAGGTGTTGGGGGTGATGTAAAATGGGGGTAAAATCATGAAAATTCCCAATTGATAGGGGGAGCATGGGACAATAGACAGCTAGGCTTGAAATGGTCAAAAAAGCGGTCAAAATGAGCAAAAATGCGAAAAATGAGGAGAAGAGGGTGTACTATAATTGGGTATGGGGCAGGTATGGTCACCAAAGTTTGTGACCACGTGTATTATATCCAATAGAGGCCAGAAACACGCTCTGACGCGTTATTTGGACGTGTTTGGTCATCATTGGGGCCCAATTTCGCATTTTTGGGGGATAGAGTTCCATGGATGATCCAGTGCATGTATTGCTTAGACATTCTGGCCTAGACAAGCCCTAGTATGCTACTGATGGTGTCTCCAGTGTCAGGGAAATAGGGTGTCTGCTTGAGGGTCTATTCCATTGTCATTCCCCCAGGAGCACTACTTCTATAAAGGGCAGGTGGGCAGATATGGACCTGATACTGTGTTACCAGTCAGGAGGCAGATCTTGGTCTCTGGGAACATGCTAAGTGAGGCTCTTGTGATGTGCTATAACAGACTTATTAATAGAACAATTTCGCATTTTTCAGGAGTTCAGTGGGGTGTCATACAGCACCTTTGCTCATGTGCTCTTAAAAGCTTTAGGACATTGATCTAGTGGTATAAAGATACCTTGAGACACCAGTACATGACCCTCAGCCCCCCCCCCCTGTCACTTCTTATTCAGTGGTGATCATTTTTCGCTTTTTAGAGAAAACAGGGAGACCTTCTGGGTTCAGGATCCCGGCAAAAGCTCTCCAAATACTCTATTGATACTTCCTAACATTGTAGCACCCTGCCTGCCCACTTAAATATGCCTTGAAACCCCCAGAAACACGAACAATCAACATGTAATTACACCAGTGTTTTGGGTGCTCATACAGGGTCAGGAAGTGTCTCCCGTGTCAGGGGAGCGCCATTTTCACATTTAGCACCCATAAAACCCCCCACAAACATACTTTGACAAGGGATTGTAGTGCTCTGCAAGACATGACTCAAGGGAGGATGGAAAATAGCTACATGTAGTATATCTCATAAGGGTGTGATCAGATCAAGTCCAGACCTGGAAAATCGGATTCAGGGCAATAAAATACCTCAGAAAGCGCTCCAGAGCCACCCAGATTGGTGGAGAATTGATGGAACTACATCTGGATGAAGTTGATACATATACACCTGTACTGCATATACACATCTACTGCTCAAACTTGTTCCACATCTATTGCACTCAATTCTGATCCGGTTTTCATGGTCTCTGTGAATCGCACATCACATCCTACAGGTGCACTCTTTGTTAGTTCAGGTCTCTGGATAGGACCTTGGCTAATAGCGACTGTCCGCGTTACCAAAAGGACCCCATTGTCTCATAGTACTGCTCGCTGGAGGCTCGCAGTATTCCCCTTCTATCATCCAGCTACTTGTCGGGAGCTTGTAGTTGTCACCTTCCCTCTATTCTCATCCCTCGCACTCTTGTTCAGGTGGTCCTGAGTCCAGGATACGAGTTTCCGCCAACCCAGTCAAGGACCCCAAGGCTTTGTGGTTGAAGGTAGGGAGTGACACGAAGATGAGGGGAACAATGGCGGAAATAATGAATAGCCGTAAAACCACAAAGCCTTGGGGTCCTTGACTGGGTTGGCGGAAACTCGTATCCTGGACTCAGGACCACCTGAACAAGAGTGCGAGGGATGAGAATAGAGGGAAGGTGACAACTACAAGCTCCCGACAAGTAGCTGGATGATAGAAGGGGAATACTGCGAGCCTCCAGCGAGCAGTACTATGAGACAATGGGGTCCTTTTGGTAACGCGGACAGTCGCTATTAGCCAAGGTCCTATCCAGAGACCTGAACTAACAAAGAGTGCACCTGTAGGATGTGATGTGCGATTCACAGAGACCATGAAAACCGGATCAGAATTGAGTGCAATAGATGTGGAACAAGTTTGAGCAGTAGATGTGTATATGCAGTACAGGTGTATATGTATCAACTTCATCCAGATGTAGTTCCATCAATTCTCCACCAATCTGGGTGGCTCTGGAGCGCTTTCTGAGGTATTTTATTGCCCTGAATCCGATTTTCCAGGTCTGGACTTGATCTGATCACACCCTTATGAGATATACTACATGTAGCTATTTTCCATCCTCCCTTGAGTCATGTCTTGCAGAGCACTACAATCCCTTGTCAAAGTATGTTTGTGGGGGGTTTTATGGGTGCTAAATGTGAAAATGGCGCTCCCCTGACACGGGAGACACTTCCTGACCCTGTATGAGCACCCAAAACACTGGTGTAATTACATGTTGATTGTTCGTGTTTCTGGGGGTTTCAAGGCATATTTAAGTGGGCAGGCAGGGTGCTACAATGTTAGGAAGTATCAATAGAGTATTTGGAGAGCTTTTGCCGGGATCCTGAACCCAGAAGGTCTCCCTGTTTTCTCTAAAAAGCGAAAAATGATCACCACTGAATAAGAAGTGACAGGGGGGGGGGGCTGAGGGTCATGTACTGGTGTCTCAAGGTATCTTTATACCACTAGATCAATGTCCTAAAGCTTTTAAGAGCACATGAGCAAAGGTGCTGTATGACA
>JANHQD010002021.1:0-63326 GCA_024721195.1 Marasmius sp. AFHP31
GGACTACTTCTATTGTGGCCTGGTTAGACGGCTTAATGGATACGGAGGATGGGACGAGTCGTTTGGAGGAAAGGGACGCGGAGATTATGATCTGATTGACGAATTGGGCCATTAGGCGCCGAGTTCCGAGTGGCGGTGCGTTTGAGCGCCAGTTGCTGCAACGCGGATTCCATCGTATGGGGTGTGTATTGGCATCCGTCAGGGCGATAAAGGAGTTATGATGATGGCGGAGGGTGTGTCTGTGGGAAAAATAAGTGACCCTTACAAACTGCCTTCTCAACCGTCCCGTCACTTCCCGACTCAACCACCACGTTCTTTCCTCGCTTCCGTTTGAGGCTCGGGGGGCAATTTGAAGCCGAACCGGTTTGAGGGGCCGGATGGGCATGAGGCAGGGATCTCTCTGATGGTGGATTCAGCAGTGGCGATAGCAGTGAGGGACTAGGCAGTGGGGATGACGGTGATGGCGCCTCATCTGAAGGAATAGGAGTGATTGAAGTTGTTTGTACTGGTTCAGGAACAAGACTTGAAGGCACGCTGTCGGCGTGGTGTAGACCCGATGGTTGGCTCAACACAGTCCCAGTCGCCTTCCCACTGCGTTGCGTGTTTGCCTTCTTCTTCCCGTTTCCTTTCCTGGGAGCTCTCGTAGGCTTCGTTAACTCGTTCAATCTATCCGCTGAGTCCGAGACGCCACTAGCTGCAAGACCGCCGACATGCTGAGGATCGGATGCCGCGGATGCCACAACATCATCGAGAACATCTCCAGAGTGCCGTTCGGAATGATCAACCGCTTAGAAACGGTTTGGACACCTTCATGGGATCGACAAAGTCCAAATCGGCAGGCGAGCTGGGAACCTCGTCGTCTACTGCCCAGCATGCCCAGACCCTACAAATATGGAACCCGGATGGGAGAAGACCCCTCAGAATCTTCGGTGTGTAGCATCCCATTATCAGTGTTGGCCTTAACTGATCTCAGGGTCCGAACCGTGCAGGCATCTTCATCAGATTCACCTCACCCTCGATGGCAACTTCCAAGCGAATCACTTTGCGAAGAATTCTGATCCCAACAACGTCTCACTTTGGGGTGGAAGGGCGTACTTCCCAGTCGATTCCGTCTACAAAAGCCATCTTCAAAAGGCCGGCAGCGACTTTACAACAGAGGTATGAATGCTTGATCTTTTTGTTAGTGATCAAATCTGACAACGAGGCGTAGAAATGTTTGTGCGGGCACACGATCAAAGCAATAGAGAAGCAGAACCGAGTCAAATTTAAGAATATGGACATCAGCGGAATTGTCAATTGCCAATGCGACCATATCTTTGTGTGGTCGTCTGTTGATCTCCAGCTTGGAGAAAGGTATGTGTATTGCTCTTGTCCCAACAACATGCCGGCTGAAAAAGGTTTTAGATTCGTCAACACGGACTATGCCTTGCAACTTGCCCTCGGTCTTCGTGACTTTCACCAGAAGAACACTGTATCGTACGACAAAATCCACTTACCGGCGGACGGGTCGTACCGACAGCCCTGTGGGTGTCCCTGCAAATGCACTCCTGATCACGTCTGCTCGTACGATAGCATGTGCAGTTTCTGCAAGAAGATCATGGAGCGTTGGCGCAAGCATCATCCACAATTCATCCCGATTATCGAGAAAATGCGCTGGGTGATCCCCGCTTGTCATTGTCGCAACCACGTCGAGGGATGCGACTATCTATATTCCTCGGCATTCAAGCCATGCACAGCTCACTTTCACGCAGAAACAGCAGAGTACTACTGGCCAAATTTGAATGCCATCGCCGCATCGTGTCAACAGATGAACCCTGGCCATCGTCACGATGCTATCATACAGAACCACGGGGATTGGAATTGGCGGAAATTGGTTGGTATTGGTGAGTTTCATTCTGTCATATCTGAGCTCAGCCGAGTTTGACGAGTCCTCTTTCTTCAGCATCGCTGCTTCTACGGGAACTGGTGGAGGCAAAGAAGAAGTATATCCAAAAGCGCGACCACTTCATCGGTCTATGCGAGATCTATGCGCGTCGAATCGTCGAATGGAACACCCTTGACCGGTCGCCGCGAGTGAATCCTCACAACAAGAGGCAAGTTTTGAGTGTGTATTCGCACAACAACAATGACAAGGGTGAGTGGTTTTGAGTATCATAAACACGAAGAATCTCATGACCATGATACTTAGTGCCATCGTTGAACGCTCTGGTGGACTTCATGCAACGTTCACCCGATATCCTCGAAACGGCTGAAAGCAAAGTTCATGTCGGCAAGGCTGCGGTTTTCTTGAAGGAAGGGCTGGCTCTAATACAACTCCAGTACGTCTTCTCTTTATTCACCGCCCAAACCCCCTAACATACTTTCAAGGGCTCGAGTTGCGCGGATTGCAGCCGCGGGGGATCCTTCCAATCCGACGAAGGAGCTCCTCAGTCGGAGGGAGAAACTGACTATGCGCATAGCTAAGTGGCGAAAGGACCAGAAGCGGTTGATGCCACGCATTGCCATCTATATCGCGCAGCAGACTCCATGTTCGCCAGAACAGGAGAAACTCTATGTCCCATCTCACTTCTCAGCAGAGAAACGGAGAGAGTACAAACTCGTTGCATTGGCAAGCCGCCAAGTTACGCTCTTGGAAGGGGCCCTGAACGACGTCATCGAGGCCCTCCGATTCAACGTTCAAATTCTCACTGCCGCTTATAACCGCAAGAAGAAAAATGATGTGGGGCAAGATGCTAACACGCGATCAACAACGAACCTGAAGGCCATCGAAAGCAAGAGGGATGGTCTTATCCTGGATTACAATCTCCTTCGAAATGCTCTCAACGACTTGGACGCCCTGGATCCGGACGTCTGGCCAAAGATGGAGGTTGCCGATACCTTTCGCAAGTCCACGGAGCAACGAAGGACACCCGGGGATTCACAAGTTGAAGAAGGGATTCTTTGGAGTATGGGGGTTCCGGAGCTCCAACAACGAGTGGCGGAGGGGGACGAGGAGATGTTTGGGAATGACGACCACATTGAGATGGTTTGTGACATAGGAGGCGAGTTGTGCTATAGGGGGACACAGATGCACCATCGACGAGGTATGATTCAAAGATTGGGGTTTAATCCGGTTGACCGGTTTAATCGGGATCGTTGGTTTAATCCAGACTTCCGACTTAAGCTGGTTGGCTGGTTTGAACTAGAATCTTGTTTAATCTTTATCACATATAAACGAGTTTAAACGATGACTTACCAACCAATTGCAGGTCAAGCAGCGGTTAGTCCAAGGAAGAAAAAAACAAAGGACTTCAAGGAGGATACGTCGCCGGCTACGAAGGGAGACAAAGGGAAGGAGAAGCGAGGTGTCACGGCCGACGGGTGGATATGGTGCCCAAGGAGCACAGGAAAGATGAATGAGGAGCAACTCAAACGTTGGGCAGACGTATGTGAGTGCGATGAGATAGTTCAATGACCTCATATAGCTAACTCAGTCTATCTAGGTGACCGGGTTCAGTGGACCAGAGCGGAGGCCGCCTTCGAGCGCTGGCAAGAGCAACTGGAACGGAAACACGCCGAGTTCATGAGGTGCATCGCGTTTTTTGCCAGCGCGCGGGACACCTGGCAGACATTGTCCACTGAGCAGTACTCAAGTACTCCGGGTCATCGGGCGTATGCGAGGGAGCATAGTGACATTTACGAAACTCTACGAGTTGACTGCGAGAACAAATACAAGGCCTGCGCAATCCCTATCCTCCACAACATACCGGGCGGCCAGACGCTTTCGGATCAGGTAGCACTGTTCCGCGAAGCGGAAAACAAGTACTTTTCTTTCGATCGGTGAGTTCCCTTATTCTACTCGACATTTAATGTACCTGACTGACCAAACCCTTAGGTCGACTCGGCCCGCATTCCAGGATCCTACATGTCACGCCACAGGTTTCGGAGATATCTGCGAGGAGGAGACTGGGGGGAAACGAAAGAGAGACGGAGAAGAATCAGAGGAGGAGGAGACCTAAACAGGCTGACAGTTTATCGTTGTTTAAACGGACTGCGTTTGAATGTCGTTCCATTTAGTTCTAGTTTAAACACATTTACATTCCTCTTTGGTTTGCTTTACAAGCTCTCGGTCTCTCGTGCTGTGTATTATGTAGTGTAGTGTACAAGCTTTACACGTAGTTTAATCAAGTTTAATGCGTCGAGGCCACGTCCGGTGTAGTTTAATGAAAACTCATACTACAGTAGTCTACCCACACGCCCCTAGCCCCAGAAAACAAGCCCGGACCCGTGACGTGCAGCGCTCGAATGTTCAGTTTCGGTGTCTGGGACAGCAAAGGCATTTACCCGCTCCTTATGGACACACTCGACTGTCTGACCCTTCCTTCGCTCGCTGAACTTAGACTCTGGGGTGACTGCGAGAGCGATAAACAGTTTAGAGGGTCGTGGCCAAAGAGCTCACTCGATTCGTTCTTCGCTCGTTCTCGGTGTGTTTTAACGAGCATGAAGGTATCCGGAATGCCAGTCTCGGGAGAGGATATGCTTTCCCTTCTCAAACATACACCACACCTTCATACGTTCTACTTTACGGAGCTCTTTGCGCATGATTATTATATACCGCATCAGTCGGTACCGCGGGTGTTGGTCCAGTCAATCACCAAGTCCTTCGCAGAAGCTTTCCGACTCGTCGAGCTGCTTTTGCCCGTAACACCAGGTTCGGACGAAGACTTAAAGCCTGACCAAGTCATCCAAGGCGTCTTGTTGCCACGATTGAAAAGGCTTGAATTTCGGGTACAACGACACTTCGATGCGGATGTGGAGTTTGTAGAAATGGTTAGGTCGAGGTGGTCATTAGGGTATAAGCATGGTATACAAAGGCTATGTTTGGCTTCTTTGAGTGTCCTGAACAAAGGCCTGGATGGAAGTATTTATGAGCCGTTGAAGGAATTGGATAAGGGAGGGTTGATGGTAGTAGTTCATGGAGATGGGATGGCTGTTGTGTAGAATAGGCTGTTAGATTGTGCTGTGAGCTCTCTCAAGGATACCAATGAATGTTTGCGTTCCAACTTCCACGGACCACCCGTATCCGGAACTCCCTGGGCTACGCGACGCGTCTGAGCACGTGAGACCCAAGTTCGGTCTCCGCCTCAACTTGTTCTCGTACCACCGTCATCCCTTCTTTCCTCTCAGCCCTACTGCCCTTATGATTATCCCTCCTAGAATCTTCACATGCACGCTTGGTTCATTCAGCAGCAATCTTTCTTCCAGCCGCTAGCTCGAATTCAGACACGAAGATCTCGCCATCGGATTGAACATGCACAGATGATGACTTTGGAGAACATCGAGGAACCTGCGCAGAAATACTGGAAGATGGGTCGTTGGTGTATACTTCTCAGTTGTACCACAAAGGACAGCCGAATGCCCTGACAAGCTCCGCCCAGAGCTATGTTCAAAGTTCGCTTTCTTTATACCTCGACCACGTGGTTCCCATCTTGACGCCCTTTCAACTCTCATCAGTTTACCAGGCTCGGCTTTGATAGCGACAGAGACTTCGATCAAGGGCACGAAATGAACTTTGGTTGGGATTACGTGGGTGTCAACGTTGAGAAAGCTGTCGAGGTTTGGATTAGCATTGGTGAGCCTAAATAACTTCTCGTTCTTGTATTTCTCTGACATTGAGTTCCGAAGCCTTAGCCAACAATCTCGCAGCGCCTCCTCTCCATGGGCAATAGAATTAGCACCTACCATTGTGCCTCTCCCCCCTCGAAAATGAAGGTCACCGCTAAAGCAACTCAGTGGGTTTTATAACGAGGCGGGAACGACCACGAGGGTATTGTTCTTTCACGACTGCACCATTTCCCTGAGTACTCAGTCTCGTTCGCACTTATCCCGGTTTCATACGCAGCAGATTTGTTCTGACGATACTGATTTGTAGGCATTCTCCTACCAGCTCGTCGCCTACACATCTCGTACCGTCTCACCCCAAAGTTCTCGAAGGTGCACTGGGGCGAGGGTACTCCCCATCGCGACCTCGTTTACGACCAGCTGTAGTGAGTGCTTCCTTCGGGTTCTTTCCATCATTGGTTACTACCACTCCGTGATTGCTCCGGGTCCTTGTTCCGTTCCTATTCTCCTGGATGATCATGCGTCCTGAGCCGTAACTGACTCGTCGCACCTAAGTTTTCAGGCTGCCGCAATGACCTACCTCTAACGGCCGCTCTGCTGCCTCCACCGCAACGGTATCGTGGAATGGCTGAACTACTCCATCTCCCTTCTCTCCTCGTCCCCGCATAGGCGATTGGTCGTTGGGTCATGTCACTCAATGCGTCTCCATACGTATTTCTGGACCACGTAGGATCTTTTCCTCTCCCTGGCCAGTTACCGGGCGGTCCTTGCGTTTGGAACGACAGCAGGCCTTCCGTGTCTCTAAAGTCGAGGTCCACCGTCTAAACCACCCACAGCGACGGGAGGTGTACCAGACGCTGACATGCGCAGTTCGAGACGATGTCTTTTCTCGAGGTCTCCGACTTCATGATCTGCCCTTATCACCTGTCAGCTACCTCCTACGTGGAGGAATATTCGAGGCCGCTTGATTTTTGTTCAGAAGGAGAGCTTAGTACGACGGGCTGGTTGGCAACAAAGGGATTTTTCCTACTGGCTCGCGTGAGTAACTCGTTCTGCGATGTTCCTCGCCTTTCTCCTTTGTCTCATCGTCGATTCTACAGATCTGTGAACGCAAGGAACTCGATATTGATGACCTCGTCTGTTCTCGTGTGTCGAAGGCGTTGCGATCAGTACATGCCTGAAGATGTGGTTGTAGGACAGAATGCGATCTACTTTTGTGCGTTCACCCTTCTAGTTGCTCAATGCGAGGAGGCGGATGTAAACTTCTCACTGGGTTCACCTTCTCATCCTTATACTTGGATGTTGGACACTTGCATACGACGAGATGTTGTTCTGAGGACCACGATGTCCCGAAACCCGTATTGCCTTTCATACGCCTCGAGCTCGGCTCTCGTGGTAGACCGAAGATCTGCGTAAGGTTCAAGTCCAAGTTGAGTTCGGCGTTCATCCGTCACCAGACTCCCTCCACGGGACTTCGAATCTTGGGCCTTCATTGATGGGCAAAACTTTGGTCGATGCCAAAAGTGAGCATTTCCTTAGGCGGTGCCGCGGTGGAGCTCTGCCAGCTTAGAAATAATTTTCCTTTTCTTTGTAGACAGACGTACAGGAGGGGCAAGCCCAGTACTCTGATCTCGGTATAGGCCCGCATGGGGTTTTACCTGAAACACTGTTCGGAACGGTACGCTGTCGTCCCGACTTCAGGCTTCTTTGGCACCCGGTTTGGTCTGATGCTATCCACCTCACCTTCGCTTAGATCACCTCCCTAGTTCTAGGCCGCATACCCAGTATTACATACCTTAAACGGGCTTCAGGAGAATCCTAAATCCAAGATAGGTTTCGGGGGAGGCCTTATACAAAAGTATCCGACGCGCAAGGGAGGCGTTTCTCCATTCTCAAACTCGTTAATCGTTCAGGTCAGTGGCGCGTTTTGATTGTTCATGTGAAATAGCGCTGAGGTATACATCTTCTTTGCGAACAGTATACGGTTTGAGCCTCCATTGATTTGGTTTGTGGTTTCTCGCAACTTGGGATGGAGAGAAGTCATACGGTGGCAAAAGTGGCCAGCAGTGCCCGGTGCGTACAAGTAAAAGTATGAATTCACGAGACTTACATGAACAGATAATGTACAAGGCGAAGAGTCCAGTAGTCTTCGAGCAATCGCACAGTGCGATGAGTTGCTCCGATACAACAGGAGAAGCATTTCTGGCATGAGTGCATCACCGCGTTCTCGTTATGAATACCAACCTCTGCACATGAAAACGGTCATGATGTCAGTAATAAGGGAGGCAGTTCGGAGAGGAGGATTACTGACCTTAGTTGCGTCCATATCCAACGTTCCTTACGAGCGATTAATTCAGCCGAATCTTCCCTCCACTCGCATGACAGCAATGCGTCCGTAGCCTGATAGAGCCCTGGTGACGTTGTACGAGAGCCTTGCACGACTTGTGGAAAGAAGAGCACCCGAATATAACGGGTGATTGTGGCGAAAAAGGGTGACGATGATAAAGACCGGTGAGCATGGGTAGAGGGCCGAAAACGACGCAACGTCGAGATAAACATCCTGACGGTAGGTGCTGAAGACGACTTGGTGTTCTTCGGGCATGATGAGCTCGATTCGATCTTTCTGTCGTCCTTTCCCTCCGGAACCACAGTCATATGCGGCGAGTGAAGCTCTCGATCACCGATGAGCGCGGCTGAAGGGCTGAGTTGCGGAGACGACACGACGAACGAGACATCGTAGTCCATTGCAATCGGCTTATCAACCATGGCACCATTCCCTTGTGCAGCCCTATCGCATGCATGGGTTTAAACACCCTAAGGACCGCTGAATGAAGTAGAAGAGTGACATTTCGCGGTGTGGGTTGGTAAGTCTTTTGCGAAACGGGAGGCAATAGGCAGGTGGATGACCTGGAACGAAGCGTTAGATCATCTATACAGAGAAAGTGAAGCATGCACCAGACCAGCGGACTGAAAACGTTCTGCTCCCGTCTTCCTGTCTTCCCTTCCCATCTGCTCTCGATCGCGGCGTGACAAGGAGGTCATTACCACATTACAATTGCTGCATGGGCTTATGACCCGACATCAGGCTGATGTTTAGGAAGAGTTACTGGTAAGGGAGCACATACCATCGTCGAATGCCAGGATCTGTGACATGGGGTGGTGACGGTATGGGAACAACAGCTGACGCATATGGGAGCTTGGTGGCTGTGCCTTCCTCACCTCCTTGTACCACGACACCGATCTTCCGAGCAGCGATAGATCATCCAACCTCTCAAGGTAAGCCTTCAAGGACCATGGGCATGGAACGGCTAGGAGCATTCTGCAAAGCGTCACATAGCCAGACATCCCCCCTGTGGTTTCGATTCTCTGACTCTCACCTTCACTAGCAACATCGAAATTACGATGTCCCAATGGTTTCAAGACGCGCGATACGTATCCATCAATGGCAACCCTCGCTTCCAGCATGTTGAAGGAGATATGGTGACCTACATAAGCCACTACCACGCCGGTCATGGAAGCTCTAGCATGCAGGATCGTCAGGAGATGCTAGTCAGTCTGAACTATCTAGCTTTCAAGACAGGGCACTGACGACTATTCATCACGGCCATTCACTAGCCTGATCAAGATCAATACCGCGAAATTCGTCGAGGCGACATCGATCTGCATACCGAAGTTTGGTCAGAAGATATGAAGATTATAATGGAGCGATATGTCGCCACCACAAATCCATTCCGGAAACCCGCAGAATTGACGGCGGTGAGCATTCGGAAAAAGGTCTACACTGCCCAAATTATGGATTTCGGAGAGCGACTGTTCACTGTGGTCACGTTCGAGCCGGAGAACAAGGAGGACAAGCAGACTATCAAGATGGTGAGTGGGGTTCTGATTCTGGGAGGATGCACATTGATGGGATACCTCAGATTTGGAGACGGGTCTATGAGGCGTCTGCTACACACACGTACGTCGAAGACAATAATCTGGCGGCGTGGCATTTGCTCATCTGTGAGGCCAGATCGCCATGGTTCACCCAGCTTTTTGCGCTAGGCCGATCGAACTTGCCAATGTTCATCATGCGCGATGGTTTGGAAATTTGCCTACGCTAGAAGGACTCTAGAGCGTTGACAAGATCTGCAGAGCTCGCTAACGGACAAGACTTTAGTGCTCGATATCATCGAGATGCAGTCGTATCGGACTACCTTGAGTATACGAGGGTATGTTTGAGTGGTTTTCTCGTCGTGGCTTGACTGAAAGAATTATTAGATGACCGCCATTGAGGCTTTGCGCGCTGACAAGGCTCTTTCACGTCCAGTAGGTGGCCCGTTCTGGCATTGGACTTACCCGTAGTAACAGTCCCTCAGGTTTCGACGAATCCGAAAGATTGGACGTTTAATCTCAAAACCCGGTCGTGGCAGTATGACCTCGCTTCTGACTCCGTCTCACCACAGAGCAAGGACACTCTCAACGCTTCGATCTACCACCCTCCAATTCCTCTGCGCCGAGACACGCGTCCACTTCTGAACGCCAGCGAGATCATTGCTTGGTTTGAACAAAACTTTGGCGAGATATTGCGCCTGCCAAGTACAGCATGGCAAGAGAGGATGGTCTGTCCGCGCTTCACCGAACATCATGGCCGCTTGACATTCGAGACTGTCGCCGATTTTATGCTTCCTCGTTCAATTTTCATCACTGGAATAACACGTCACGGGATACATCCAATTGCCGGTGGTGATTTTGCGGATTTTTGGAGAGGCGCCTGGAAGGGGAGATCTGTCGGGCTAAAGAGTATGCGTGGCACTAGGGGGTCTGACATCCGGAGGTGGTGCATGGTGTGTAGCATATCTCTGAGTTTCTTCGCATTGCACTCACCTCCAGGTCGGTCACTTAGGAATTTTGCAAAGAAGTCTTACTCTGGAGGAGGCTGAATCACCCGTTCGTGCTTCCATTACTTGGAATTGCTCGTGGCCATTCCCGCCTATTTATGGTGTCGCCGTTCATGGACAACGGGAGCTTGTTCCAGTTCCTAAAGGTCTCTTGGCACACTATAACTGACGATACACTCCTCACTCTCCTGTACGAAGTGAGCCAAGGTGTAGAGTACCTACACTCAGAGGGGGTGATTCATAAGGACATCAAAGGGGTAGGAGGCCCAGGACTACTGTAAAAACCATATGCTGACAAGTTACTGCTCACTTTCATAGGTCAACATTCTCATAGACGATGAGGGACATCCCCTACTGACGGACTTCGAACTTACTTCCTTCCATGGTGCAAAACACGACTCCGATGCTCCCGCAGGGACTATGAGGTGGGCGGCGCCCGAGCTTCTTTGGGGAGGTTCCGATCCAACCTTCGCGACTGATATCTACTCTTTTGGACTTGTTTGCATCGAGGTAAGCCCTAGTTTCGGATTTTTACGATCATCACTAGCCATGTTGATTCTTGTAGGTCTACAGCGGACAAGCGCCATTTGCTAAACTTAACGAAGCCGCTGTCCTGATGGCAATGCATCAAGGAAAGAGGCCTTCTCAGCCTCCTCGTATGCCTGAGGACGTCTGGGCATTGGTAAACAGGTGTTGGGACCAACAGAGCGACCTACGACCCTCCGCTCAGGAGGTCTGTCGTGAGTTGGCGCGTATCGTGGGACGATTGAATTGGATGAAAAAATATAGTTAATTTTACGCTTCTACGTTGTACGCCCTAGATACCCCGTTATCCTAGTCCTCCAGCGTTTCTCGTACGCATGCCAGCATCATATGTGGCCGATGATCGCGCCCAAAAGAGACGCTTCGCCTTTCGGAATGTTCGCATGCTCTCTATACGAGCAGGACTTGAGTGTGCACGCATTCCACTCTTTCCAAAGAAATCCAACAGATCTCTTGCCCGGAGGAGACGATGGCCCAAAGGGCGCTAAGTATAAGCCTCGCACAATTGTACAGCCTGAACGTACAACTCGATTTCTGACATGAGGAAATACATCCGAGAGAGTTTGACTAACACTTGGTGCCAGCGCTCGAATGTCCGTAGATGTATCCAAAACTCATGCCTGAACGACACATCAAGACCCCAAGAGACCTTCACCGAACGGACATGGGATCCTATAGCTCTGAGAGGAAAATTGCCGGGGATACGTATTACGAACACCGTTGGCAACGAGAAGTGAGCGAGTGATAACCAAAGTACCTGGACATGCACCACGACATTGACATCTGGATCTTGAGGTTCCTGGTGAACAAAGCCAGGGTAGCTCAGAAAGAGAAGCGCCCAAGGATGATTTTTAGATGACTGACCAATTCGCGTCCACATCCATATGGGCGCCTATTTCGCCCAAACCTATACCCGAACCTTGAGCCTGAACGAAGCGACTGCAGCCCAAGGAAGCTCTTGCACAAGCTATACGGAAGTATTGCCCCCCGCTTCTTTTGAAAAGAGCGCCCGGGATAGAGATAATAGGTCGGGGGAAAGCCAGCGCGAAAAAGCTGGTCGTACAGAACACCGAGGGCGAATGAGCCGTGGTAGCAAAAACTTTCGAATGGTGTTCTTGCACGGAGGTGTAGAGTATTGGTGGTCCGAGGTCGTGTGGCCCGTAAGGTTATCATAGGGCCCTCAATATGTTGAAACAGGGGCATGGGTCGTCCTAAAACGAAGGTAGAAGAAGTCAGACGATGTAGAGAAGAAAACACGAGAGTACGCACTAGGACGAGCATCTACGTCCACTGGCGTTATATCACCCTCAGTCTCTGTATGTTGCGGTACTAAGTGTGGTAGAAATTCGCTCTTTCGCAAGCGTTTCCTTCGCTAGCCGTTTCTTGGTTCGCAGCGGATGAAATTGACGGTGGACCCACGGGTATGTTACTCAACCGAAGACTGATCTGGAGAGAAGCGGGTGAATGAGGTGCGAAATCTAGAGCAGGCATGGATTCTTACCTCCTCGAATGCAGAGTTCTTCACTGTGTTGGTCGAATTGGTCATGGAGATAGTCGGAGAAGGAGCGATCCCATAAGGCAGGAAGCGTTGACGTGTCATTCGTGATGAACGACAACCCATTGCTCCTCTCGAGCAAATGAGTGACTGACTTGATTCTGCTTTAAAATGGTAAGCACTGGCGATGTGATTTGGAGGACCTGATCGAGCAGACATTCAACAGGTCAGTAAACATAGAGAAGACCGATATTTTAACCACGCACGGATCATGAAAACTCGAAGCCTTTGGTCACAGTAACTTGAAGCTTTCAATGAGATCTACTCTCGCCGCCTCGAACCTCAATCTGGCCATGACCGGTATTATGGAATATCAGGTTGGCTCTGTAGCGATGTCCGTGAGCCGCTTGTCAGAAAAAGTCATTGGTAGAAAACCATACCTTCATGAACATCCAGTCACGCCATTCCATGCCATTTCGACCGTCTATGCCCTTGAAGGCATAGAACCACAGCCAGTGGCCCCTTCCCAGTAACATCTGTTGTTAGTCTCCTTTGTCGAGGTTGTGCGTATGCAGCCGTTGCTTTCTCTTTGGTCGCGTCGAGGGATCTGTTCCCTGAGCCAAGATATATCGATGAGCTAGATAGTGTCACCTCCATAAAGGAGAGAAAGGTCAGGTTCAAAGATTTGCGAGCAAATAGAATTCGTACCTATTCGTCCTCGCTTTAATATTCGTGATCAGTCAGTCCTCATAGCCCTAATTCCAGGTTCCAGGATTGAAGATGCCAATGAGGCCGTTTCAACAAGGTGAAGATATTGCTTGCTCCGAAACGTCGATTCATCGTTAATGACCAAATAAAGCCTGGAAGATTTAAATCAGTATAATGATTAAGATAAAGCCATAAGGCACTCACGATAATACCCAAAAACTACGAAGGGAGAGCCTGCGGATTGTATTTGACGGTGATGGTGATGGTATAAGAACAAGGGCTGACGCGTGCGAAACTCGTGGCTGTACCTCTCTTTGCCTCCTTGTACCTAAACCACGATGTTCCGGCTACCTTTCCTTTCATATGTCTTGCACCAGGCTCTCGCGATAGACTAGCGATAAAGCTATGAAGGCTAGAACTCTCAGGTCTATCTGGAACTGTCTCTATCTATCTATCTCTGGTTTCACTAGTTGCTAGACTCAGGATCTAGTAATTTCAGAATCGGAAACATGGGCCGGGTAACTGTATTTACGCCTATACATATCAAGCTCCGAGCTTGTCTTCGAAACAACTGCACGAAGGTGAGCCGTTCTTTGCGAGGTGTAACGTCTGGAGATGTTATAGCTCCTTAATCAACTAGAATTTCAAGAATCGGCCAGAACGATCGAAATTCAAACCCCAAACTCAATGAAGCGTGCAGCCTGGTCAGAAATGTGGCTATCCTTCTCAACAGAACTATATGACGTGAGCCTTTCTGGATTGTGCCCAAATACGACGTGAAGCTAAACAGCATTGGGCAAGACGTGAGACATCATATGAAGCTCGCAGTGCGCAGGATGACCGGTGATCCCCAGCATCTAGAAATCAATCCTTCATCTGATTTTCGATCACTACCGGCGGTTCGCATTTTCCATCTTCACATCAGCCAATATCCAGCCACTCACTGGGTACGAGAGAAGGTATACAGCTCTACATCGAAACCTATTGTTGAGCCCCGAACTCACCGTGTCTTTCCGCTATTTCCACCCACCCCAGCTCCCATGGTATCCCCTGGTCGGTCTTGATGTGCGTCTCAGGGGGGAGGATCGTCGCAAATGAGATCTAGACATATGTAAAGGCAACAGTTTAGCTCGGTCCTCCCCAACAGAAACCGGCAAATCGTTCAAATCTTTCAGTTGATTGGCGGCGTTAATGAATCCGAGGGACGAAACCCGCTCAAGGACGTGCGTTCCAGGGAACCCGAACATGCATTGCCCTCCAAGGTGCCTGATAAGGGTGCTAGCAAACATCACATGAAGTTCCGTCCTGAATCCTGCTCCTAAGATCCCTTCCTGATCGTTCTATCATTTGCTTCATGTTACCTGACTGTCTTTTTCCAGAGCGGTTGTACAAGCAAATAAAGCAGAGTCGTTCAGTCCCAAGCAGCTGCACAACTTAGGAGAGCTCAAATCATTTCCGGCGTGCTCTCGTGCTGACTTCCCGGACCATAACCCACGATGGTACCTAGTCTGTGAAAGTGAAGACGTTTATATCGTGGATCATGACATGGCCTTGCACTTCATCTGTGTTCATTTCAGGGTGAATGGTCAATTTCAATTCCAATGCCGAATGCTGATGTCGAGACCCGATTTGTGCGAAGCCTAAGGCAGTAAGAGAGAGGTTGGGTGGGCATACAACAGAAACTTTGAAAACAAGTACATCGACTCACTCTTAACGCGTGTCCTGGTCATAACCTGTCCGAACAGCAACTCGAGAGCTTATGTGCAACGTCCCTCTGTGTTCGGTTGTAGGCAACACGAGGCGGATGGTAGGTTCTTCGGAATCACACTGTCAGTCTTCACGATCTTTTACACCCCAAAATCTATTCCAAGCCCTAGTCGTGGCTCGGGTTTGCTGCGGCTCAGTAATTCTCCAGTGCCCTGCCTCCGCGGTTAAAAACCACCCCCTCGAACTCTAGAGAACTGTCGCCTTCTTCGCCTCGGAGTCATTCCATCTCTACGCGATGTCCCTAGACAGTCACATCTACACCCGTGCCCTCTACTCTCGTGGTCATGGTTGCGCTCTATGGGTTCCAGAACCAAACGACGAAATGCCGCCTAATTATCTATCGACAGGAACTCAAATTGGCGACGTGGGCCTACTTGGCCCTGACGGCCGATTTGACTATCTGTTCAACGTTTGCCTCCCCGAGGATGATCCCATAAATCAATACAATGGTGTGCCTCCCGGGTTTGAGCCGCTCGTTTGGGACGGAAGATGTGCGAAGAACAAGAAGTTCTTCCGTGCACAGCAGCCAATCGCTAGCAAGGATTCCACTCAGTTAGATCTGAGTGTGGAAGCGAATGCTTCGGCTTTGTGAGTAATCTCTGACATTCCAAAGGGACCAAGTACTCATTCAGTGTCATTCTACAGCGGGCTTCCTGCTGGCGCGGGAGGTGGTATCGGCATTCATTTCAGTCGAGAGAATGGTGCGGTCGTGATGCCCGGACTGAACGGAGCAGATCGAACAGACGCTTCTAACAAGGCCATGTTCCGCAATTATGCATACGAACATGGGGCGTCATGGTACCAGTTCGCGAATGAAACTCACGGTCGGGACGCAGAAAACGGCGAGCTTTACTTCATAACCGGCTTCGACAAGAGCAACGGTTATGAGAACGCCGTCATCCACAGTCGTGCTACGACCAAATCATGTTCACTAGCCTTCACAACCGGTGGCTTGGGTGCTGAGGGCCGCTTGAGACTATCGAGAACGACAGGACACGAAGCTTTGTTTACCTCTCGATGCTCTTCCGATGAGACGCATCAGAACCAGGCGATCTTTGTCCGTGGGTTTCGAATCTCGATCCGACAAGGCGTACTCGCCCTCTTGGGACTCTCGACTGTTAAAGTCGCGAGCACGTACAGATCCTCACTGAGTGACGTTCTGGGCAGAGTATCCAGTGGATTCCCCTTTCAAGCTGGTTCTTCAGTCTTCACTAATGGGCCGTCTGGCGGTGGTAGGCTCTTGGGGGTTTCTCCATCCCCGAGAACGACTCCAACTTCGTCTGTATATGACTCTGACTCCGACTCCGACTCCGACTATGAATCCGAGTCTTGCTCTTCAATTTCAAGTGATGAGAGCACTTCTAGCATAGAGGAGGAGGATTTTGTTCTAGAATCTAGGGTTCGTCCTCGCGTCGTCACAATGTTTAGTCTGCTGACATTGTTTGGTTAGATCTACCATCCGTTGGTCGCAATTAACGACCACATCCTCCTCACTGTGAGTTGTCCACCATACATCGATCAAGTACACTACTAACCCACTGGGTACACAGAGAAAGGATGCCGTCATTGTGGTCACTCATGATGATGACTGGATCTCATTACTTGATCATGGGCTGGTACGGTCGATGCGAGCAATTATCTGCTCTCCCCACCGGGACTAATCAACAGGTTTGTAGGACGGTGATGATATGCCGAACGATTCTACCTTGATTTCAAGACTCGAACATAAGATGTCCATCACAGTCAACGAACTTGGTACGTATATCTTGACACTGGGGTGATGTCGGGGCTGATTATGGAAGTCGTTAGGACATGGTACTGTCAACGAGACTGTGCGGTCGGGCGCTGGCGTAGCATCGTCTTTACCTTCACAATCTTTCCAAGCAGCCTACCCCAGTGTTAGTAGGCCTGTGAAGCTATGTAATATTCTCCAACCCACCAATGACTCCGATCGATTCGAGAAACTTTATGGAGGTACGTTTGAGTCTCCTGCATACTCGCGCGTCTTCTCACAATTTCTTTCCTTCTTTCCCTATATAGACATATGTTGATCACTATTTATGGCTTCTCCCAATCTATATTTAGCTAGATATATGCACTTAGGTGCTTACTTCTCTCTCTCTCTCTTACCTTTGCATATACAAATACAATCCATGTTCCGATTCATGATCAGCCCTCACCAGGGCTCGGTCTTCTCTCTCTTTCTCTCTCTCCTTTTCCTTTGTGTTCTCTCTCTCTCTCCCATCTATACACAGGGACGATTTTGATGCCTCAAAGCACGAGAGATTCTAGTTCACGACTGTTCTTTTGTTCTGAATGTCGAGAACACTCCGTTCAAGCTCCACAAGACCGCCTTCTCAGGCTTCCCTGACCCCAGATCTTGGTGCAACATTCTTCTTGCCTGCGATGACGCACAGATCTGACAGCAGGAACTCTACTTCAGTTTCATCGTGTCGTGGACCCAATGCGGTTAGGACGACCGCGCCCGTCTCCCTATCGATGAAACTGACATATCCAGTTTATTATAGCAGAACGCCTGAGTCTCACGAAAACTTCTGGCTGTCGCGCGCCCAGCATTCTTCTCCGGGTGTATCAACAGCAATGAAGTCAGATGGTCAGTGGACGAATCTGACAACCTTTGATTGCGATTCATATATAGACTACGCCGCAGCGATTCCGATCGCCCCCACCGTGGGTTTGAGCCTTCCCCACTCAAAACGTTCGCATCTTAATTACAATGTCCTCCCTTTTTCAAGCCTCTGGAGACATTTTCATTGAGGGGAACCAACACTTCCAACAGGCCGGCGGGAATATCCATAACTACTACGTCCAAGGTGGAGGTTCCTTGATTCATCCAGGACGGGACCGAAAGAGCTTACTGGTACGCCAATTCATCGATCCTCTACGGACGGGCCCTTGTTTGAACATCTAATCAATTGACAGCCAATTCAAGATGAATTTCGTGAAATCCGCCGCGGGGACATTGCTCTACTGGATGAGATTTATACGAGGGATACGAAAATGGCTATCGAGCACCTGATAAAATCAACAAACCCGTTCCGGAAGAGTGTGGTAGCAGTGAGGACGGTGAGCATCCGGGAGACGGCTTACACAGCTAAAATAGTCTCGTTCGGTGATCGACTGTTCACCGTGGTCGTTTTCGAACCGGAGAACAAGGAGGACGAGGACTCGGTGAAGCTGGTGAGTTCTTCAAGCCCTTCTTTTGAGGATTCTTGCTAATTGAGACATTTCGCCTAGCTCTGGAATCGGGTTTACAGGGCATACTCCGATCACATGTACATCGAAATCCCTATTTCAATTTGATGGACACTCAAGTACTCACGCGCGATGTAGGTCGCCGTTGTTCACTCAACTCTTTGGTTTGGGCCGACTCAGTAGCCCAACGTTCATTATGCATGACGGTGAGAGGGGTTCTTCATTTTGGAATTCTGATTCCTGAAGCTCGTTGGGTCTAAGAGCTAGCCAACGCTGATTATCCGGATCAATACTCTGGCAGCTCAATCATAACCTTTTACTTCATGTATACAGCCGTATGATCATGCTCAATCCTCCAACATCCCCACTCAACTAATAGTTCCTTTAGACGACTTCGGCCGAGTCGTTGCGCGCCGCCAGAGCTTTAAAGGCTCTGTCAATTCCTGTGAGCTAACCTTTAACACCTTGGCTTTTGCAAATAAACATAATTCTACATTAGATTCTGGGCTGGAACTCAAATTCGCGTACCAATGCTTGGATGTTCAATCTCAATACCCGATCTTGGCAATATGATCTTGCCTCCGCCTCCATCTCGGGGCTGTCAGGCGAAGAAGACAACCATTATCTACCTCAAGATCCCCCAAAGATCCCACTTCGCGGTCGTCCACAACTCAATACACATGACATTATCACCTGCGTTGAGCGCAACTTTGGGGATTTTCTGTACCTGATCACGACCATGGAAGGAATTAAGGTTCAAATGTGGTGGTTCGAGCGACGTGGCCTCTTGACTTTTGGAACTGTTGTTCACCGGCATGCATCTGACGTTCTTGCTCATCTGGCATCCACTCCATCTCCTCAGTGGTACTGCGAGAGCAACAGAAGCATCATCCACGCCAACATCTCGAGTTTCGGTATAGACACCTATTCGATGCATCTTGGACTTTCACTCACCACCAACCCTTTCAGTGCCTTCGCGCGTCAATCTCTCATTCCACGCTACCGGCAAAATCCCGGGCTGCCTTCACTTCACGCTCCGTTTCCCAAAGGACCAAGAATCACGACTTCGCGCTGCCTACCTCAGCCAGTCCCTCAACACATTGCCTTACCTCGGCCATAAAATAGAACATCTGAAATCTTTCGATTCTCGCAACCCCAGAAACAATCTCGGCAAGTGCATGACAATCATCTCCTTCTCTCCCATTGACGTCCCCCTCCTCTACTTAGTGTTCATCGATAAGATTGGATTGGTGATTGTTGGGGACTTCCTTAACGACCCCGAAACGTACCCCACCCCAGTCTTTCTCTTTGTACCACCCATCCCCGTCGAGCACATCAACGACGTGTATTGCGTACGCTATCCCCTTCCAGACACTTTATTTTACTGGTCCCTCGATCCAAACGGGAAGACCGTGATTCCAGAGGAAGAGTGGGAGAAACACGGTATACCCAAATTGAGAGCCGCCACATACGTGGGTTCGTTATGGGGAAATAATGCATACAGGTGTATTCGAGAGCATCTGAACGCTAAGGGTTACGAGCTAGACGGCAAGCGATACGCTCAGGACTATGGCTATCCAGAACTGATACGAGGTGAGAAATGAGCGTTTTGACCGCGTTTGCGTTCGTGACATGATTTTTAGGTGATCCTCACGACATCAGAATGGTTGAAGTGGAAGACCCCGAATCCACACCCCCGTCAACTGCCGACTCCTCGAAAGCTGAGAATGTGGACTTGAACGTGGAAGACAGTAGAACATAGTTGTGAAACGATGGTGAGTAGATTTCATTGCATCAGAAGTCCCTGGACCTGAATTGCTGACACCGCCAGAATGCCTATCGGAAGTTCAGGAGTCAATGCCCTCAACGGCCTTGACAAAGAGTCCAGCGATACGGGGCAAAAACGCACTATAACAGCTAGAGGTAGCGTTACCAACGGCTCGGCTCACGCCATGGCTGAGCCGCCTCCAAGCCGAGCCGTGGCAAAAAACGGCTCAAATGGAGCTGGTCAACGGCTCCAGCTCGGTCCAGCTCAGGAACCGGCTCAGCCGGCTTTGAGCCATCACTTTTTTCTCTAATTTTTTTTGCCTCCCAACTGTTCTAATTCATTGTATTTGTGTATTTTATCAATCTGGTATCGTAATTATCACTGTATAGAGTGTACAACATGAGTGCTTTAGGCCAAATGTGAAATGTATGCAGAAAGTGCCTGCCTATTTCCTAACCCTAACCCAAAAATAGCAGGTGCTGATATTTTTGATGGCTGTCTGACAGCAACAACGACCAAAATTGTTGCACAACATGAATTTTTACACACCCCAGAATCCACAAGTACCATGCTTAAGATGCCTGACAGCATATAAAACAAATACAATTTCAATATTTTTTGACTGGCTCAAGCCGCGGCTGAGCCAGCTCCAAGCCGGACCGAGCTGAGCCGCACGTGACTAACGGCTCAGGGAGCCACTTTGGAGCCGGACCGTTGGAGCCAAGCCGGAGCCGGACCGGACCAGCCGTTGGTAACACTAGCTAGAGGGGACATATAAAAGCGGCCCACGATCAGAGAAATGGGAGTCGTTCAAGGACGAGGACAAGGCTTTGTACATCAGTAATAACTGTGTAATATATATCACAGAAGGAATTTGTTGCGGCGACTCTAGCACATCGTCGACTTCGACCCTCTGCTCCCCTGATAACAGGCCTAACGATAAACACCTTGTCAGTATCAATTGAAGAGATCGTTGAATCAGAATTCAACACACCCACACAACCATTCACAGCACCAAAATGTGCTCTTCACACCACTCCCATCCTCATCGCAGCCCACAGGGTGACAGGGTATCCATTCCGTACTGCTAACGTACTGCTAATGTCCCCCGCACCCTGAACGCCAAACGAGCAAACATCGCTCGGTATCCATATACCTTAGATATATATTGGCTGAAGGCTGGTGTAGGTGAGAGTGGTGCATATAAGCCTGCTACGAGTGGGTTGTGAGCAAGAACCCCGGGCTTAGAAAGCAAAGGGTGGGAAAGACACGCACCTAGAGAGATGTTATAGCCATCTCCTCGTCCAAAGACATTCAAAACCAAGTTCCTCCCCTTCAAAACGCCCCGGCCAGACCATGACCCTCATATCACGACCAGTAAGCAACTAAGGAACCGAATAGCCACTCACGGCATCTGGAATGGGGTTTCTCCTATGGTAGGAGCTTCTTCCTACCGTAGCTCTACATAGCATGGGTAGAGCGATAGATACCCATAAAGGACATAGAAACTCTGCTCAGCGTACGGCAGCTGAAGGGCGAGCGCGAGGCAAGCTCCATTTCTCCTTTTATCTCAAATTGTGACGCCGAGTGTCCATAAGGGTTGCTTATCTCCGTTTACGGACCGCGATACTTGGGGGACTTAAGTTGCTATAAGTACGGGTTGCCTATCATGTCCACCAGAACTGATCCCCCCACTCACAATTTCCTCCAGATAAGTCGGCTGGAATTTGAAGTTCATCCGACACTAGCGACGCAAGTGGTGCTCACCAGTATTCATACATATACTTCCTTGAGTTTCCTGGAAGTTACTTAATTTCACGGTTCACCTGATATATCTAGTACCTTCCATGTAGCTTGTTTTTTTACCATCGGATGTAGTAGCTAGAAGTCACAGGCACCTAATATAATATTGATAATTGAACACTGTTTATCCTGATATTATTCCCACATCGAGCTCAAATTGTGTCGCAGACCAGGAGTCCCGGATGGGTTTGGAAACATTGAATTCTAATGACGAATCACAATTCAACCGCTTCCCTGCTCTTCCCTGAAGCCGCAGAACAAGCCCGTGAGATCTCCGTTTCTGTACGACGCATAGTGGTGCATAATTCACCATAGTCGCTTAGCCTCCTATATAGCACTATATAGAGGGGGACCTCCTACCCAACTACAGGCCCTATCCGAGCTATATAGGGCTATATAGGAGGGTTTCTATTTCCAGATGGGAGCTGTATAAACCTCGATTAGCAAAGTGGACAGAGCATAATACTGAGAAAACAACTCACGAGTTCAAAACCAACAGCCGTCCGACGTTCTGTACGAGCGCTTAGTACCTCCACACCTTCACCTTCACCTGGTACAGCGACAAAATGTCCACATCCCAGCAGACGGCTGCCAGAGATGTACGGGAGTAAAGTTCAACTCGTGAAAGAAAGAGCGCCGGGGATAGCAACAATGGCATCGGCGAAAGGGCGTATGACAATGATGAAGGAAGACAGGGTCGAAGGGGGACGAAGGAGGATAGATTTGGGGATCCGTAGTGTCATGTTCCTGACTTCAAAAAGTGGAGAGTGGAGAGTGGTGTGTGCCCTGGCATCTCCCCGGTTGTGGTAATCCCGTGCAAGATTCGTGTTCTCTTGAATAGCCACGTTTCGTTCCGATGGATTGATGTTCATTGAGGCGGAAGCGACGCTGGATGGTGTGGGGGAGTCTGGATTTCGAGTTGTAGGTGTCCTGGCATAGAACGAATGAGGAAGCTGAGTTAGAGACTAACCCCTAGTATGTGAGGCAGTCGCCTCTCCTTGCATTCAAGGTGATGACACTGAACCGATGTCAGACTAAATGGATTCGTTTGTTTTGCGACCTAAGCACAGTCAGTATCAGAAATATGAGGAGATGATTTTCTGCTCACCGAGGGTCTCCATCTCCGCTTACAAGGTCGTTCAGAGCCAATTCCAGATGTTGCTGATCATTGAAGGTGTTTGGTTCGTTCTCTGTCTCAAGTTCTCAAATTCATCCTAACAACGACGAGTCAATGGAGAATATTCTCCATGGCTTTCAATTTCCATACCATCCACACGCAACGGTATACAGATCGTTGCAGACCAGTAAGCCAAAGTTATGCAACACCTTGAGAAACAAAGGAGGTCAGAAAACAGGGTGCTGTAGAGAGCATAGATCTATGCACACTATTCGCGAGTGCTATGTTATACAGCAAGTTCGAGTGAACAACAAGTTCGAGTCTTCGAGGCTTGTCCTTGATGCCTGCGATGTCGAGGATGTGTGAGGAAACAACGAAAGGGGGCTTATTGGCGCTTACAAACTCAAACTGATGGGCATGGAAAAATGGACGCGGTCACGCGATGGAGCTTCACACGATGACACCATCACGTGTTTAGATCAAATCTAATCTCCGCTCCAACCTGTAACCTGTGGTTAGACCCAGATTTCATACCACCATGATCACTCTCTAGAATCGTCTTCCTCTGCTCTCGACCGTACACTGCAAACAGGCTCTCTCCACATGAGAAAGAACAATAGAACCGGGTAGCAGGTGCATTGTATATCCATTTCTCGGTGGGCTTAGAGAGGGACTAACCCGAGAGAAGATGTTATCAAAACGAGCCTACATCGATCATTTTCCGCTGTCCTGTCCCCGTCCCCCCAAACTCAATGCCTGCAATACTCGAGTGCTCAGGAAACATCATTATCACAGGAAACCCGCACTTTCAACAGGTGAACAACTACAATTACTATGGATAATGACGTTCATCTATCGGTTTATTTCCAAGCCCATCTATTGTCTCATATAAGGCCTTATATCGCCTACGTACTTAGACGTCTCAGTACAACGTGAGCTACAATCGCAAACAAAAATGATGGTAAGGATATCATGGCTCATATGTTGACAGATTCAACCAAAACAAGCGCAGTTGATAGCAAAATATAGTACAACGACTGTAGTCCAGGACGGCCGCTAAAAATGGTTGGCCGCTCTCGAACGAAAACGCATGCGAGGCGGTAAGTTGATCATTTCGGAGCTCGATGCCTCCTCCATGTCCCTCTTCGTCCCTGCCTCGCTAGCCTGCTTCTGTGAGCCTTTCCGACGCGTTGGAATAGACCATAGCTCATCGAGTCTTAGCTTATTTCGGCGCCGGGAATCGTAAGGATTGGCTCGAGTCGTAGTACTCCGGGGCACAGATGAAGGATCCCGGTTCGGTGAGGATGCGAAAGATACAGGTGCGGTCATAGAATGAGGAGAGCGGGAAGTGATCAATGCGTTAGCTGTATTTGATGATTGTGCATGACCTGTAAAGAGGTCTCTGGCGTGCCCGAGCCATGAGGAAAGGTCAGGCTGTTCCGATGGCGTGACAAACTCCAACCCATCGTATGTAGGTTCCTCGGGCTCTGTGTGACTCGGAAGAGCGGCTGTAGTCATCAAATTTTGCTTGGAGGAAGAGGAAAATATACATGTCGACATGTGTTTCAGCGTCCTAAGGATCTTGCCAGCACTCGGCCGCATCCGAGGATCATGTGCCCAGCACCGTTGCACCAGGTCCCAGAGCTCGTCTGAGCACTGAGAACCTTCTGGGCGCGGAGGACGACAACCAGATATAACAGCGAGTATGACGCCCGCATCCGTCATTTGAATTGCAAAGGGCGGTTGTAGAGTGATTAGCTGGATGAGCGAAGATCAGAACGTGTCGGCGCGAAGGCACGAGTAATGTCGAACCAAAACCCACCTCTAGCACCGTACACCCGAACGCGTAAATGTCCCTCGAAGGCTTTTCCCTCGCGTTTCTGTCGCCTAAGATGACCTCAGGCGAAAGCCAGCGAATAGACCCCTTCATACTGCTTCCCGAGGACGTAGGCATTATCTTTGTCTCCATTGCAATGGCTAGCCCAAAGTCGGCTAGAGCACAAGTGAGATCGTCCTTTACGAGTATATTGGCCTGTGATATCGCATTGGAGGTCAGAGCTTGCACCCTCGGAGGAACAATAGTAGGATCTTACCCCACGGATGTCAGCATGAATGATGGCCGGCTCATGAGAGTGCAGGTACTCCATCCCTGCAGCAATTTCACGTAGCTAATGGTCTCCATTGAGCACAAAACGTCTGCAACAACGCAACGGGGGAATCGTACCGATTTGAGGCGGTCGTGTGTAGGATTACGCTTCAGGTAGCTCAGAATGTCACCATTTTCCATCCATGGTAACACCAAGCAGAAGCCTGGAGCAAAAAGCTCGACGTTGACGCCTAGGAAGGAAAGAACATTCGGATGATCGAGTTGTCTCCAAAGCAGAGCTTCTCGGCAAAATTCCTGACGAAATTCATGTTGTGAGTATGGCCAGAGAACTTACGGCGAGCCAGAAGCGTACGGCGATTATTTTTCTTCTCTTGACTTCGTCATTATCCTCAAACATCCTCAACACCTTCAAACACAGATATCTTCCGCTGCCGGCCAGTCTGCCTTTCCAGATATCCTATCATGAAGTTGTAAGTCACAAGTGATCGTGACTGCAGAGTTGGACATACCGCAAATCCTCCGCCTCGCAACGGCCACTGTGCCTCTTCTTTTTCAATATGATGAAGATATAACGAGGGTGGAAGTCTCTGATATTGCCTCGCAACCTCACAGAGACATCGTATAGCACGCTTCCGATGTTTTCTATCACTCGAACGGTCGGCCTCCTACACCACGTTTGTTATCAAGCAAGATGCAGCATGAAGTTGACACACCAATTGCAAGTAATCCAAGATGACTACCGGGTCGACTTCCACCGGTTTGTCTAGCACATTTTCGTTATACGGCGTGAAGAGAATCGCTTCGAGAGCTTCGAGGTCGATGTTCATAAGGGCGAGACGTAAGTGGTGACAGGCCCCTTCACTTTCAACTTAATATTTCCCATGAGAACGGCTGTCCTGTAGGTTTGATGCTGTGTCCTCGGGTGACTGTATGTCAAGGTAGGTGACGCCTTTAGATATATTTACAAAGGGAAGAATGGGTTTACAGCTGACCATAGCCTTTCATACAGACGACATAGCCCCACGAATGAATGAAGCATCCAACTGGACATTGAACAATCGTCAACAAGTCTGAGACGCGCTTGTATCTCTTCAAAAGGCCTTGAAGGCGAGATCATCATGAGAAACTCAATTCGCTGAGATTCCGGGTAGCAATGTTCTCCAACAGGGCGGGAGCTTTGAGAGTTGTTGGTATCGGGGCCGATTGCGTGTCACATCCTAGGCCCTGGAATATCGAGTTAGTATGGCAAGGCTACAATAATATATAGATAAACGTGCCATTTCGAGGACAGAGAAGGTTCAGGTTGATGAAGAACGTTGCTCGCGATGACGCGGAGGAGTGTAATGGTGGTAAGCATATGGAAAGAAATTCCGGTGGCTGTGATCCCGTCATCTTCCTTGTACCTTAACATGCAGGTTCCGCGAGGGAATGATTCGAGACTGGTTGCGAGCCCTCGAATACGTGGTGTCTCTCTTGAAGGGTATATTATGCATTTTGGCTACAGAGGAATTACAGAGGAATTATCACGCCCGAATGTGGCGTCTGCATCTTTGTAAATACTAATGAGCCGGTTGAATTTTCATCAGCAGTCACTAGTCGACGCAGACCAAATGCAAGGCATCTAATCTTTTCCCCTGTTATGGAGGCAGCCCTCCTTGTCACTTGTGGCAAGGTAAATGACCGCCCTAAATCACGCTACAGCTATCCATATCCAGCTTAAACCTCCGACTTGTGTTCATCGAATCGCACTGTCTATTGTTCGGACGAATGAGTTCGAGATTGAGACTCTCATATGACTTGATCACTCACCCTGCATTTCCGGTGGCGGTAAAGCAGAGAACGGTACTCGTCCTTGTCCAATCTTCCCTTTGGAAACATCCGGTTTTTTCGTGCCCCGGGTTCTGGTGGTCTCCGGCTATCGAAAACAAAAGGCAACCATCAAATTATGCTCACTCCAGATGAACGGAAAAGGAACATACCTTCCTACGGATCTTGCCACCACCGGTTCCACCCACGCCGCGCCTTCCAATTCGATTAGCGTCCTCGTTTTCATCCTCATTCTCGCCCTCCATACGTCTTCGAGTCCTCCGAGTCCGTATTGGAATGGGCGAAGAAGCACCCGTTCGAGAGTCAGAGTCAGAACCAGGATGACTATTCTCATCCGATCCTCCATCACTATCACTACTTCCTCTCGACGCAGGACGCTTACTAAGTGATAGGTTGAGTATGTTGGACCCCAGATCTCTCTTGGCCTCTGCCCCTTGAGTGTCCTTCCCAGACCGTTTCTGACGAGTGGGAGTGGACCATAGTTCTTCGAGTTTCAAAGTGGGAGTCGAAGGAGTATCCCTCACTTCAGACGTACCACTCGGAGGTTGAGGCGAGGGGGTACGATAGTCCGAGGGAATGGAAAGGACCGATATGGGTGGTTGAAGACTAGGAATTGGAGCCACATAGGAATCATCCGTTTGGGGGAACGGGACGCTATCGTTTGTGAGCCATACAGGAAGCACAGGCTCGTTTCTTGGCGGTGGCGCGAGCTCTAAACCATGGACAGAATGTTCAGGCTCCAGACAAGGAGCAAGAGAGGAGGTAGGTACCAAAGGAGGTTCGAATGAAGGGGAAACCACGGACGTTGACATCTCCTCTAGTTCCCTGAAAGCGTCGTTTGCCTTAGGTCGCGTATGAGGTTCATGCGCCCAACACCGTTCCACAAGGTCCCATAGTTCATCTGTGCACCACCTCAAGTCTTCTGGGCGTTTAGGGCGGCGACAAGATGCGACTTCTAGTATCACCCCAGCTTCCGTTCGGCTCGCGAAGGGTGGTTGGAGAGTAAGTAGCTAGGTTGTCGAAGATATGAGCACGCCGTACGGGAAAGAAAAGTAAGGATGGAGCACTCACCTCGAGTATTGTACATCCAAATGCGTAGATGTCTCTGGGAGGACTCTCCAATGTCGGTCGCCTGACATGACTTCAGGCGCTAACCAACGAGTAGACCCCTTCATACTGCTTCCCGAAGACGTGGGCATTATCTTCGACTCAGTTGCGACAGCCAATCCAAAGTCAGCCAGAGCGCAAGTTAGGTCGTCCGTTACGAGGATATTAGCCTGCAATATCATGCAGAAGGTCAAAGTTGAGACTTGAGGAAACGGTGACAGAAACATACCCCGCGAATGTCACCATGAACAATATTCGGTTCGTGTGAGTGCAGGTACGCTATACCTGCAGCAATTTCGCGAAGCTGATGATCTGGGGTCAGAATGATATGCGGCCAACAACCAAAGCAGAGAGTCGTACCGATTTCAGGAGGTCGTGCGTTGAGTGCTTTTTCATGTACTTGAGAATGTCTCCATTTTCCATCCATGGCAGTACCAAGCAGAAGCCTGGGGCAAAGAGTTCCGTGTTGACACCGAGGAAAGGGAGAACATTCGGATGGTTGAGCTGTCTCCATACCAAAGCTTCGCGACAGAATTCCTGGTTTAAGAGTATAAGTACAACTGAGCGACGTAAGGAGAAACGAAGGACGCACCGATACGATTTTTTTCCTCCTGACTTCATCACTCTCAGCGAACATCCTCAGAACCTTCAGGCACAGAGACCTTCCGTCGCTCGTTGATCTACCCTTCCAGATATCCTAGCACAGAGGTCTAAGTCACTTGTTCAAACAACTGCATAAGTGCGCATACCGCAAACCCTCCACCTCGTAAAGGCCATGAGCTGTGCTCTTTCTCGATATCACGAAGAAACAGAGTTGGGGGAAGCGTTTGGTAACGTTTGACGGCTTCGCAGAGGCATTGTATACACCGTTTTCGGTAGCTTTTGTCGGTCGTAAGGTCAGCTTCCTGCGAAACAAGATTATCAGATCAATTTATACAACCGTGCGTCGTCCATTTCACTCACATCCTGCAGGTAATTCAAAACCGACACTGAGCCCACTTTCGCCAGCTCATCCAGCACATTTTCGACGTCTGACTTGTAGAGGGCCTCTTGGAGGGCTTCGAGGTCCATGATGGTAAGACGGAAGTGTTGGCAGCTTCCAATACATATGTTACTGCGGTGATGCTGTATGGTCCATGCTGTGTCGTATTGGCACGTCGAGTTGCCAACAATCCACACGTCGATCACTTCAATGTCGGGGTGAATGACGTTTCAGCAATACAATTTGGCACAGAGTAAGGTTCAAAGCTCACCGGAATCCTGCCGTGGGCTACATAGCCAGCACATGATTGCAGTGCTCAACTGGGCTGTGCGTGTCGTCGTCGCGTCCTCGATGCACAGAGATGCGTATAAACGCGTCGTTTAGGAACCTCGAATCGAGCACAATTCTGGAGCTAGTATAAAGAATTCATCCAGGGCAGCCACACGGTTCTAGCGGTCCCTCAAGGGGACTGGAGTGCATAATGATGTTGGCGGTGAGATTGCTATCAATAATGGAACGGCATCGAGCCGTGAGTGAGAAGATAGTTTGTACGCGTGAAAAATAAAAGCAAGGCAGACGTACCATTTCTAGGTTCCGTTTTGGGCATCCAGAACGTTTCAATCGATGAGGAGGACGTTGAGCTCGTCGTTTGACGGAGCTGATAGATGGTGGTTGATGTCAATGATGAGTAAGGATTGGTGCACGTGGGACATGGGAAAATTGTTGTGGCTGTGACGCAGCCATCCCCCTTGTACCGCAACACCCAAGTTCCCCAGGCAGTCTTCGCAAACAGCATTAATATCCGATTCCTCAGCAGCTCACACTTTAGAGTCAATCAGAATACCGCTACTGTAGACCTAGATCTTTCATACATTCATATCTACCAACATCATAGGCTGCGCAATACTCTCGAGTCTTGGAGGAATCCGATCGACAACAGGCATTGATATTGCGGTACCGCGCAAAAGCGTAGGCGACGAAGACCTCTTTGCAGATTTAATTCACGTCATCCAAGCAATCCCAGCCCCCTGCATCACCTCCTTTTGCCGCTTTTTTCTCAATTTTCCACTTTAACGTTGGCAATGTTCTTTCAAAAGCAGCAGCCAGTAACCTACAGGTACCTGACGCCTTTCCATCTCCCTCAAACACTCTACAATTGGAGTCACGATCCTCGAGCTCGCTGAACACAGTCCTTCAAGCTAGAAATCTATTGTCACCCTCCTCGCCCAAGAGATCCGAGGCTACAGCGCTGTGGGCTTTACTATCTCCCATTCAAACTCGCCACCTGTCATTCTCTCGCAATATTGATCTACGCTTCCAGTCATTCCGGTTGTACACCGGTCCCAATATTCGATCTGTTCGCTTTGGCGCCGAGTCGCCGATTCTACCCCTGGCTCCCGAGCAACATCAAGATACTTTAACAGACTTCCGACACCAGCTCGACTAGCTATGACCAATTGATTTAACCTCTATTCATTCACTTCTCTTGCTCAAGTAACACATTACCGTCCCGCTGGTTAAGGCCTCGTGTGGCTAAGTGCAAAGCCACCCGTGCGACCGTTTGTCGAGTCACTCGCAGCAAATCAAGCCGTCAAAGTTTCATGTATAGCTTTCCGGGAGCCAGCTCCCTCCAACTGACCTTCAGAATAACCGCCTTCTTGAAGCCAATCATTCTCTATTTTTCCCCTTAACCAACTACCTTAATGCTTTTATGAGTCTACCCTCGAATTCCTCGAACAGCGTTATCACTCCTACCCAAACTTCTACTCGTCGATATTTCTATGTGGCCAAGTGACCTACCCTTTAACCATCCCGACTCTAATGAATGACTACGACTTGATGCCGAGCAAAATCCTCCCGAGCTTCTATCAACGCTAGTAGTAAATGATGGGATGATCTAAATGGGCCCGGGAATATCGTGATATCCTCCAATCAGCTCCGCCTAGCTTCAAAAAGCTCGTCACTCGGACCGGGATGGACTGGGTCGCGAATATAACCACTAAGAAACGTGAGAAACACTCTGTTCACCTGCTCAAGAGCATTCCAACTTCGAGCTCCAAACCCGTCAGTTGTCTGCCCGTTCAAATATTTAAGCAGCATGGCTGTCGAACTGGAATAGACTTACCCTTTGAGGTGATCTGATCTCGCGTCCTAGGTCATGGTGTGGATGGGAAACTGGAGATTCTGCGGGAAAAGGTGCGGTATTTGCTCTTTTCATACATGGATGAGATGGGGGACGTTACATCTGACGAACTGACACGACCTCGGATCCTAGATTTGGATTTTTTTCTGCTGGATTATGTTCTCGGTGGAAATCTCACATTAAGGACTGGAGGCACAAATCGGTACTTAGCCGGTAGGGATGGTCTGGACCGTCTTCAAAGTACGTCCGTGCTATACCTACATTGTACCTGTCACACTAATCATAGGACTGAGTTGTCCGCGGACCTTCATTATGAGGCGGCTCGGGTTTCATGGCCACACAATCAAGACTTTCCAATGTGACCTGCCCGCTCCATCGCCTGGACTTCTTTGGCATCATTTTCACTGGTGTACCCCGAGATAACACTTCACGGACGGTTCATCTTTTCCCCAGAGCGTGGGTTACCTACAATACCACTGCATAATACAGCTGGTGAGCAAATTGCCTCTATCGGTGATGTTCCAGCTGCTCATCTCCTAGGGAAAGGTGAAAAGGCTTTCTGGAAGGTGTCATCGTCATGAGAATTGGATTTTGTGAACGCATTCGAAGCGGCGTCCAATAGCGGGATTTCGATCACCTCATGTGTCCCAATCAATTCTTACAACCCGAGACAGCCTCCCGCCTCACCTACTGATGTTTCATGGGAGGGAGTACACTATAAAGTGTCCCAGAGCCCCCTTGGTACCTGGCACCTCAGATCTTTACGGATGCTCTTTCACTTGACAAAGCTCTTCTTCGTTGTGTATTCCGCAATTGTCCTGAGGGAGTCGTACACTCCGCCACTCCGCTCGCTGACGCTCCCTCCTCAACCCACACTCTCGTCGCCATGGCCAGTATGGAGGGAGTACCTGATCATCGCCGGGATTGCGTGTACAACTTTCCCGATCCAAAGAGTCAGTTCTTTATGAGACTTGCTGGCTAATCGATCATTCAAACTGAGGTATGAATACATCGACAGGTGGCCTACGTGATCATTACACTCCTGGAGTCCGTATACATACTCTCCTCTCTCCAGCAACCGCCGTCTCACCCGTCCATCGTTCCTACTTCAACCAATACCACCACTGTAACCCTTCTTCCTTCTCCTTCTTCCTCTCATACAAGCCCGATTGCGATCTTCGGCCTCCTCATTGGCATAGCAGGCTGCCTCCTCCGAATCTCAGCCTACCGAGCCCTAGGCAAGGGCTTTACCTACGAAATACCGGACGTCACTAAAGGCACCCCACCCGCTCCCAAACTCGTGACCACAGGACCTTATACCATTGTCCGACACCCCTCGTATACGGGGTTGTGGATGATCGCCGTGGGGTTGCCATTGTATCATCTTTCCCTAGGCTCATGGGTTGTCGAGAGCGGGTTTTTCGATTGGAAGGTCGAAATTGGTGCATTCGGGATGGCGGTGGGGAGAATACTGGCGTACGCATGGGTTATTGCTGCGTTGGCAGCACCGACGTTGCTGACGATGCGTGCGGGGTATGAGGATGTGTTGATGAAGAAGGAGTTTGGGTCACAGTGGGAGTCGTGGAGAGCGAGGGTAAAGTATAGAGTGATCCCGTGGGTATATTGAGGAATGAACTATACCGAGTACGACGTGGTGTAAGCTTGTGATGATGTGCATTGATTCACGACTTGACATTGAGGTTGGGTGTCTAGAGGTAAATACACCGCTTGTTAGCGGCCCCATAGTGAGTGCCGGTGAGTCTTGAACCTCTCGTTGAGCTTCTGGTAAGGAGATTGCCTGAGAAATGTATTGGATGTAGGTATTCAGGAAGTTGTGAATGGCATGTCATACTCTCGGACCGAAAAATTTATAGTACTACGAAATTTGCTTCTACTTCTGCGACTCCAAAACAGGAGCACTAAGTGCCTGAGAGTACGGAATCCTCTGCAAGTGGCCACCCATCTTCAACATGAAGGAAACCTCTGTTCCGTCTCCCTAGAAGAGCATCAGAATCCACTACTTAACGACCGAAAAACACTACTCACGAAGATAGACATAGGGAACCCGATATCGAAGGGGATCTGGCCCTCTAAAAACTTGACCTGATCTGAAGTCAGGGTAATATCGAGAGCCTCTAGGTTCTGCACGAGGTGCTCTACTTTACGACCCCCAATGATAGGGAATACGTGTGTGGTCTTTTGCATGACATACGCGATAGCAACTGACAGGGTATTATTGTATATCAACACAAAGGTGGCGTGTGGATAAAAGGGGGGAACTTACCAGATGTGATATTCTTCGCACCAACTTCCTTGGCCACTTTCTCGAGTGCATGGCTCATTGTCACTTCGTCCGGTGTTCTTTGCCAATCACCTAGCACGGTTCGACCCCCCTCTCCGCTTTGCTTTCGGCGCTCCTCTTCGGCATCTGTCCTGAGTTTTCCGCCACCGAGAACACTCCACGGTGCTAAAGCCATGCCTATTTGTACACGGGGTCAGCGACAGCTGAAAGAAGGTGATGTTGAACTCACCAAAAGAACGAGCCATGGGGATAATATCTCTCTCGAAAGACCTTGCGAGAACGTTCCATTCTCCTTGGTACACTGAAAACGGCGTTTTACCATGGTCTTTTGCGTATTGGTTCGCCTGCGCAACTACCCAGGCCGGGGTATCCGAGACGCCCTTGAATAACAATGAAAGTCCGTCAGAAAAGTGCTGTTCACTCGGCGAGAGAGAGGGGGGTTTGCTCACCAAATAGAGTACTTTACCTTGGACGACGAGATTGTGTAAACTATCCATAACCTCTTCGATAGAGGTATCATAGTCCCACCAGTGCACATATAGGAGGTCGATATAGTTCGTACGGAGTTTCTTCATACTCGCGTGCACGCTGATATGCATACTCTTTGTGTTGTTCCCAACATAATTGACCTTCTGCACAACGTTGGGGTCACTTGTTTTGTACATCGTCGAGTACTAGTGTCACGATGGTCAGCGTGCGAAGTATAGATCGAGAGGGTTTCAGACCTTGGTCGCGATGAAAAGTTGGTCTCTGATTCCACGTTTTTCTGCCCACTCCCCAATAAACGCCTCTGAGGTCTCGTCCTGACTAGATCGGGCGTGAGCGTTGATAATTCATCCCGGAAGACGTTCCAACTTCAAAGGGACGTACTAGTTGCTAGCGGTATCAATGAAATTGCCTCCCATGTCAAAGTAGGCGTCCAACAGCTTGAGACTAGCCTCCTTGTCCATGGAGCCTAGTGCACCCCACTTGTCACCGATGCTCATTGCACCGAGACATAACGGAGAGACGTGAACACCCGCACGAGAAGACAGTACACGATATATGCCTAGTTTGGTGGATGGAGCAGGAGCAGGAGCGAGCGACATTGCAAGACTGATGAGAGTAGTTCTATCTCGACTTTGTGGATATTGATAGAAATTGAGGATTTCTAGAGAGCTTTTATACCCTCCCAAGCATAGTAGGCATTTCTAAAAATATGGATAAGTACGGAACTCTTGAGAAGGTACGCAGAGTTGGGTGATGAATTGCCGAGTGAAACGCGAAATGAGGGCGTCTTCCCGGAAGTCTCGCTCAAGTTATAATGACTTATCATTTGGGCGCTGGTGCTTGTTAGCCTAGGACGTCTCGGGGGCATCGGAGCGAAGCGGAGGTTGCGCTTTTCCGAACCATTTGAACGTGGGAGAACTGCGTCAAAGCTGTCAGCTTGAACATTAATTTCTCGCTGGAAGGTGTTTCACTGACCCCATGGCGCGATTCCCCCCCCTGTTGAGACCCTAAAGGCTGTCTTCTATATGACCTGAGGCCAGCAAATTTGGTGGTACTGGAGGGAGCATTTAGCCAACGTTAAGCCGAATATGAGAGAAGCATACTACACTAGCTCTTTCGAGTGACAGACCCACAGAAGCTATTATCCAATAGCCTCTTAATTCTTCCTTGAGTGATACTTCAATGCTCGAGCGTGGTTGTTAGCTTGAATATCGTTTTCGAGCGTTCAATCAGCAGGAAACAAAGGAAACGAAAGATACAAAAGATCAGTCCAAAGATCATTGGCAGATCACTTACTTGGCAGGAAGCAAAATTGACACGGTGAGATCATTTTCTAGGACAAAATGTACAGATGATATAAACAGACAAGATCCGTTTGCCATGGAATAGGGCCTCGCTCTCTCTGTCTCTGTGATCGAGTCAAGTATCTCTTACCGGGAAACCCACCATTGAGCGATGAAATTCGAGAACCATCAGGAAAGAGTTCAACGGTACAGCTCAGTGAAAGCTCGGCTAGGATGGCTATATTCTATTACAATCCATTAATTGAGTCGAGCCCTCGGTCCTACACCCCCATCTTTATCGGCAAAGAGCTCGAAACTAGATGATCTAGTTGTGAGGCTATCTCCTTCACATGACTCAGACCGCCCAGTTTTTGATAGGACGGTAATAGGTCTCCTCACATTCTCTCCACAATCTCCCAGGCATGATTGGAAACTCGCTGATATACCAACTGAGAGACGATGCCCGCCGCAAGCTCAGCCCTGGGCAAAGGGGCTATTACCGGTTTTATAGGAATATAGATGTTTAAGAAATGTTTGTGGTACTGCTTCATGCTGGTGAAGAGGAAACAGCGAAAACACCGGAGAAGCCACCGGCCCTGCTTCTATTCTTAGTACTTACCTCCGGCTACTACTTCTCAAATATGCGGAGCTACTTCATTTCTCCAAAACACAGCCAAAACTTCACCACGCTAGCGAAGCATTCTTCATCCTCTCGACGGACAGAGCCCGCTAGTACAGTTTTTGCAACCACGTTCAGTGGACCTAGGGTGTCTCAGTCGTTGCCATCATTGTTAACATGACAACAGCCCGCCCAATTGTCAACTATCACCTACCTGAACAGAGCCACACCAGTAACTACCCCCCAACTCGTCATCGTCAAGACGCTCGCGACATCTACGCAGGAGCTAGCAAGCTTAAGGCAACTGGTTAACGGGACTTTCACTCGGGAGATGATCATGTCGATATCGATGCGAATGACTCTCCTCCAAGATATCAAGCCCGAAGCCTGTCGCCTGAGAAAAGTGCTTCGGCACTATGTATTCGACTTCGGCTATCGAGATGGGTTGATTCTCAATGAAGCGACACCTCCGGGATCTGTTGAGAGCGCCGGAGAGACCATGGATCCCGACAACGGTCAGCTCACGCTGGCGTCCACAATGACCCTATCTACATTTTTCATCAAATTCGCTGGCCTCGCGTGATACACGTAATACCGACCCACAGAACCAGCGTTCCGAATCTGTTGAATAAACTGTACGAATTTCGACGTACTCCAGTACTTTGCACACAATTGATTTTTATCGACTGACGGATAAGACTCGTTCTCAGGCGTGCGATACAATCATGGTCGTAATGGTGAATAATGAACAGATAGATAGATATAGCGTTAACATGATGGGGACGGGAAATCTTGATGGCGGCCGTAACCCAGATCCCCTCCTTGTACTTCAGCTTCTGGAGAGTGATCATATTCCTCATCACTTTGAGCCACAATGCTTGTTATGAATCCATGAATCATCAGGTATCTTTCGACGATAAGTGTTACAGACTTCTGGGGCTCCCAGAAGACGGTACACCATCACCTCGTACCAGCGCTTCGGTATCAATCATGAGGCATAGATTCCGTGGACACCGCTCTTAATCCGTCGCTTATTGTATTATCATAATACAGCACTAGCGAACCTTATCCCGACGGGTCATAATCCATCCTTAAATGTTGGTCGCTGTGCTGTAGACCTCTCTCCCATCTCCATCGGCAACGAGTTGGCTCCCAGTCGTTCAGTGACTGGACGTCTTAGTGGTAAGTCCCACATCTCCTTCTGAAGATCCGTCTAAAAACACTGGGTAGACGTTCTCGTATTACTCTGCACATAATAGGTGTCACTATCCCTCCCAGATTGTCTATCTACCAGTAAAACCCAAAAAACCGGAAGCTATGTCTAGCACGGGCTCAGGTCTGGATATGGGGGTGTATATTGGGATTGTTGTAGGGATATTGGCGGTCAAGGGCCTCCTTCTGTGGGGTTGTTTCTACGTGAGGAAGAGGAGACTACGAAAACATCAGTGGAAAGCCGTAGGGGGCCCTGCTCCTATTCCAGAAAGCTCCTGGGCGAACGTACCACCCGCAGCTACTTCGAATCACACTGCTTCGACACAAAGTTATCTGTCTCCGAGCTATAGCCAAGCTTCGACCGTTCCAGTTCAACAAGACAGCGTTGTGCACTCTTCACTCCCACAACAGCCAATACCCGCCGCCTCAGCGATGTCTTCCACCAGTGCACTGTCTATAGCTACGGTCTCCGGACCTAGTGCACCCCAGTTGCCACCATCACCATTGCCATCACCTCAGCCCACCCAATCGCCGTCACCCACACGGACAGAACCGCAACCATCATTAACTAGATCTTCTGTACCCGACCCATCACCCCAATCCGCCAACGCTCCTCAAGCAGATATTGCGTTATCCGAGACGCTCGCGACGCTTACGCGGCAGTTAGCGAGTTTGAGGCGGCAGGTAAACGAATCTTCGAGGGAGAGGGGGCCGGACGTTGATCATGTCGATATCGAGGCGAACGAACCTCCTCCGAGGTATCAGGCTTGATGTTTGGACCCTCGTAGAAGTGTTCTCGGGGCATTGTTCCGCCCATCGAGGGCAAGTTGGACACCGTTAAACGACGAGATCATGATATACTGAGACGGCAGGGGGCGAATTATCCCGGGTTTCGGGACCAGGGACGAATCCTAATTTGACTTGAGTAACCTATAATCAAACACTTGCGCTGTATAGCTATTTCTTCGGACTTTTATTCAATGGGAATGTAGAATCATCATAGGAATTAATATCACGAACTCGAAGTACTTCTGGCTGTGGAGCGGCTACACGGCTACACGGTAAGGGAATACTGAATTCCTTGGGACTGCGGCGGGTCTGGCCGATTAATGAATCACAACTAGATCTACCGAGGGCATTGGTGGTTGCTGAGAGGTTGTACAGTGTTATTGATATGAGTTGGCCCACGCCCTGCTATTCTAGGTATGTGAGAATATAGTAGGGTAAGGCGACCCTTTCAATCGTCTCTGAGAGGGTCTTGGTTCACTTGGATTCATATGCGTTCTCCACTGCTCAGCGTACTCAAGCCAAATTTGAACTGCTGTATAACTGCCCCGGACAATGAATTGAATGCATAATGAACCTCGTCTCGTACAAAAACGACGCGGAGTGGCGTGAGAAACCTCTCGGTTCTTCCCGTAGGTCATTGAAAACCTCATTCTTTCCTCCGTAGTTGGTAGGTCCGTGAGGATAAGTCGCCAAAATATGTAGGAGGATGATCTATCGTGATAAGAAGAACTCTTCGGTCTACGCGCGGTTGGCGAGAGCAACCATGCTGAGCCATGAGTAGAATTGTATCCATTGAATGCGAGTACCCATCGAATTCCTTCAAAGCTTAAACCTTACTCCAATAATATGACTTTCTCCATCCGCAGCGACTCGATTCTTTGCTCGTGGAGACGGATAGGCGGCTAACCATTGAGCCATATGCAAGGATGCCAAAGTTCCATCACTCGGCCTTGGCTGCGCCTGTCAACTTCAAGGTTCGATCAAGTTTGAGCGCCCTTGGATTGTATTCATGCGTTTCAAAGTGCCTCAATACTTTGAGAACCTGGATTGTCGAGAACTATTCAATAGGAGCTGGATAAGGTAACTCAACAGCTTCGGCCCGCAGATTTTCAGCCCAAGACGGCTTTGCTGCGTCTCGAAATCAACACGACCATCAGCTCGGTACCACACGACGCGCTCGGTATACTTATATAAAAGCAACTACTTTACTCGCTCTGGGTACTCATCAATAACCTCATCCCAGTGACAATCATGGTCTTCCTCCTCTCACCTCTCGCTATCGTCAGCACCGTGATTGTTCTGGCCCAAGGAAAAATGTTTCACTGGCCTAATCGTCAGCTGGACTTCGTCGACACCATTCTCTACGAACTCACATTCTTTGAGGACCTCACTTCCAACTGCCTGCCCCGCGACAATACGACCGTCGGTGCTCAATGGCTTCGATTGGTGAGCAAACTATTTGCTGGTATCCAGTTTCTCACTGATGCTCACTCTCCTTTCGAAGGCATACCACGATATGGCCACTCACAATTTTGAAGATGGCACAGGTGGTTTGGACGGCTCAATCCTCCACGAGCTTGATCGTCCAGCGGTAAGTCACACGGACTCACTCGAGACACTTACCACTGATATTGAGTCCGACAGAACGTGGGATTAAACCGCACCATCGGTGACTTCGTAGGCTTCGGTGCTCGTTTCTTCGGCTGTGAGTACTAAGACTTCCTATCCACTTCCTCGGCAATATACTCACTCTCTATCCAGTGGCCGACCTCATCGCCGCTGGCGTTACCGTTGGAACCCTCGAATGCGGTGGCCCAGTTGTCCCCTTCCGCGCCGGGCGCGTCGACGCGACAGGACCTGGAAGATTCGGAACTCCCGAGCCTCAACACGACCTTGAGACAATCCAGGAGTCGTTCAGGAAGCAAGGTTTCACTCAATCAGAGATGATCGCGCTTACGGCTTGTGGACATACGTTGGGTGGCGTCACCCAGGAGGATTTCCCTGAGATCGTGAAGGATCGGTTCTTCGAGTCGTTCAATGAGAAGACAAATTTCTTCAATAACGACGTGTAAGTTACTCCTTCCCACTACAGTCATGGGGTGCGGACTAAATCTAATTTTTCAGTGTTACCAAATATCTTGACGGAACGACCCCAAACCCACTCGTTGTTGGCGTCAATGCCACTATGAATTCGGATATCAGAGTGTTTGCCAGCGATGGAAATGTTACGATGCAAAGGTACGGCTTCCCATTGACACCTGATCATGGGAGGGCTGACCATTTTTTAGTCTGTCATCCCCTGAGGTTTTCAACCAAACCTGCATCGACCTTCTCGAGCGAATGATCAACACTGTCCCGTCTTCCGTGACTCTCACCGAAGTCATCGAGCCTTGGGACTACAAAGTTGGAGAAGCACGTTTGACAGTGGCCAACAGCACTGACACTCTCGTAATGACCACAGCACTTCGGGTACGTCTTGCAAAAGCTCAGAATTACTGCCTCCGCACTCACACACACGCATATACTAGCTGCTGAACGTGGAACAGAACGAGAATAGGGAAATCAAGCTCGTCTGGACTGATCATAACGGCCAATGCTCTCAAGGTTCCTGCTCCTCTCTCGCAGTCAGCTCCGCTCCCCTGAACGGTACCAGGCTATTCAGACAAGGTCACGGAAAGACTGGGATCACCTATAGTTTTACCGTCTCTGACATTGACCCTGTAAAGTCGATCGGCAAATTTTGGTTCGAAATCGACGAAAAGGATGGTTCTGAGATCACCATAGTTGGAAACGACGACGGCAACGGATATGTGATTCCTCAAGACGATGTACTATACGATATAACCCGGAGCACCCTGTTCGCCAATGAGGATGCTAGCAACTTCACGGCGGAGATTGTCGTGGCCGTCAGTACTCACTCTTATGCATACATATCTCCACCTTGACTGACCCAGTCACATTACCTAGGTCAAGAACGAACTTGTCGGAAAGGCCCCAGTCAATCTTGAGACGGCCGAATCGTTCACTTTGCCATACACATTCAGGGTTGTGGAGGCTAAAGAGGATACCCGATTCCCCAAGACCGCTGGCTATACCTTCTTCTCAGCTAAGACCCCTGAGTTTTTGACCACGGGGTTCGATCTCTACTTCGGAGAGGTAAAACCAGAGAACCTCAAGGTAGCTTTCGGACTCCTTTTCGAAGCGACGAACACAGTTCCGTTGTAGATATCACCGCTCTTTCGTAGCCATAGTTAACATCACGGGGATTTGAAGGGACATTTTGACATCATTTATATCCAATATCCAGAAAAGTTACACATTCGTTACAATTCTGGATCGCCTGTAGTCCGACCATTAGTTGAATATAAACCGTTGAGTTAACTGCTCCTACTCGACATGGCTTCAGGCCAAAAAGCGACCCCTCCTCCCCTCCTGCTACAATACAAACTCTGATGACTGGTAAAGACGGAAATGGGTGTTTGGTACTGTATCACTTACCGGTTTGATTCTCCGTCGAATCAAGTGAATGCTCACCATAACGCAGCCAATTTCCCATGGACATAGTCTCTGTTCTAGAGTCAGTCCAGATCGCCGTCCATACTCAGGCTATCGAGAATATACCTGAGGACAGTAGGGAGAGTCGAGCAAGCTCCACTGCACACCAGTCTGACAACCCTCTACGTGTCAGGTAGACGGTGGAATGGCCATGCGGCACATAACTCGCGACCGTTAACAATGGAACAAGACGGATAAATGGTGATGAGAACGTAAAGGCCGCGAAGCGGATGAATAGACCCGATGCGAAAAAGGGGATACACTTCAAGGATGATCACCTGATAGGGGTGCTCAAGCCCTCGGCGGACAACAGGACCCAAGGCACGAAACAGCACTCTCGGTGTTCGACCACGGGATGCCGGCAATGGTTAAAATGCTTTAGCAACTCGAGATGGGGATGGCGCTGAGGATTGTCCCGAAACGAAGTGGTCTGCAAGGGAACACAACGGCGAGCACAACCATGCCGAACGACGATTCAACCTCGGCTCGAGCATAGCAAGGCCAACCAGATAGCGAACTTTCTTCGAGAGGAAGGTGTGTAGAAATTAGAATGGTTAGGGCGTTGACCGAGGTTGTCGCATATGTGTCAGAATCGGATAGGAAAGAGGGTTGGGCTTAATGGAATTCATGAAGCTGCTTATATGCTCTTCAAAATATGTCTGCCAGGGAGAAAATGATCAGTAGGAGGAAGGTATTGGGAGATGAATATGGAGGAGCAGCGTACCGAGAATCAGACGCTCATAGCCTATTTCGACACAGCTTCCCTCGTTTCCCAGTGGCACCTATCCTTCACTATGAATTCCAAAACCCAATGATCCCCGCTCTATCGCCAAATTCAATATGTCCTGGAGCAGCGGCTCCCCACGGCGTTTTAGAGTTGTTATGGCCGTCCATATGCATACAGAGACCAGCATGATGAGGGTTGCGGATCCATAATCGTAAGTTTAACGTATGGTGGGAAGAAATGTAGAGGCTCAGGAGTTTTGTCGAGTCGTAGCGACGAGTGTTGGAGGTTTTCGCTTCAGAGCAATCGACTACTGCCATCCAAATCTAGCCTTCATACCGAATAGAAGTTGAAGTTGTACGATCTGGATCGACAAAAAAAGTGATCAAAAACTCACCAGATATCTCAGTCCCGATATTTCACGCTCAATTTCGCGGAATGTACATCATGATAGTCGAGGAAAAAGAAAAGACGAGGGCCGCAGCCCGCCAATACCAGACGGAAATGCCGAAAGTGCCGGTGGCTGTGACTCTGTTCTCCTCGTACCCCAACTTGACCCCAACGCCAAGTTTCCGCGATTGAATTTGAAGCAGCCAAATTGAAACTCGAAGATGATGCAATGGTCAATTATGCTGGAGGACCCTAGATTTTTATCAATATACTCCTGGAATTACTTTATACCTTACCCTCCCACTCCAAATCTCCCACTCCTGCCCAAACTGCTTCCTCAGCAACACATCCTCATACCCCGCTCTCATTGACAGCAAAACCACCACTGCGAGTCGGGTGGCTATCCATCCGTAGACTATCACCTTTCCGACATCCGGGATTCCCCAAATCCGCCAATTCAGAAACCCACTCTCAACGACCCACGACCCATCAGAAAGATGATACGCCGGAAGCCCAAACGCTGTCAACCATGCACCTAAATACGACGGATGTCGTACTACAGAATAAGGACCCGTTGTCACGAGCTTGGGTGCCGCTTGTCCGGTCGTGATGTTGGGTATCTCGAATGTGAACCCTTTCCCCAATGCTCGATAACAAGCCATCCTCAGAAGACATCCTCCAATCCCAATCATTAGCCCAAGTATCGGCAAAGTGCTCGAATGAGAACCAGAAGCGTTCGGCAGGGGCTTTACGCCAGTGAGTCTTGACGAGTCAACACTGGCGTCTGGGCGTGCTATCGGGGGTTTTTGGGACGTCGGTCCAAGTGAGTAAAGTATATATGCGGATTCCAGGACTGTGACGATAATGTAGGTCACCTGTCATCGGGGGTGAGGAATCAGTTATGCGACCTTAGAGTAAGTAATGGATCTCGAACTTACCCTCTGAAGCGGAGTCATCGTACTCGAAAGAATTCGAACGATCAAGTATTCTCTCCACACCGGCCACGGTGACTTCGTCGTAGGTCTCGGCGGCATCTTCATCGATCCTAACGGTGGTTTTGTGGCAATACTGAACACATATCCCGAGATGAGAACAAGACAGAGTCTCGCTAAGTCACTGAAGGACATCTTGAAATGGAGGGGCGGTTCGTGTGTGTCCTTGGCTGACCCCGAGTCCTTTTAAAGTGTGTCGAGACATGAAACGTGCGGTTAGCAAGCTAGGGGACATTTAGAATCAGCTGAGGGTTCAGCGGGTTCAACGGGTTCAACGTTCCACTTGAGCAAGTATAATTAGTATCCTGACTACTCGTGCCGATAATCAATCTCCAGAGGACAGGACGAATGAAGTTTGATCCATAATCCACACGATTGCCCCTTGTGCAACCACACGAACCGTGGCTTCGCAGTTTATTTAGCTCGTTCGACAGGAATCATGGAAGCGTCAACTGAACAAGGTTGCCCTAGTCCGCGTGCTATTCAGGTTCTGAACGAGAAAGTATCTTACTAATCCGTGGTCCGCCAAGTTGAAACCTCGGGGATTCTTCTACCCACATGCCCTTGATTGACATCGAGAGTTCAGACGCCAGGTTCGCTTTCCAAAGCTCGCGTTCCAGTGGTGGGACTGAGACTAGAAGGCGCGTAAATAGGGGTGAACAGAACGAGAAAATGGGGAGATACCTTGGTCAATAACAAGCTCGCGTTCCTCGGCTCGGCTTCCTCCCGTGCCGTCTTCTCTCATTGATTCTCGCTTACAAGTCGTTCTCTTATTTATATGAATCCGAAACAACCGCCTGAAAAAAGTTCAGTTGGTAGCTTGAGCGTATTTGTATGAGAAATATCATAAGTCCGTTCAGAGAGCAAAGAGCAAAGTCACATCAACGAGAACTACAGTTGGCTCAAAGATTCATCAGCCAGTGAGCTAACCTTCGAATTTATAATCTAACTCTAATGGGGCAGTTTCTCGGGGTTACCAAAGAGCATTCGTACTGGAATGAGGATTGGCTTACGGTAGCAGTCTGGCTAGAGTCTGGACATCGATCATGGTAGGAATGTTTCAGGTCGCGGTAACCGGGGGAGTCCGGTGGCTATGACTCCACGAGCCTCCCTCCCCTCAAACGTTAAGCATCCGCCGGCAGTCCTGAGTTCACCCTCATCATTCAACTGACTTGTTTGAGTCACCTTTACAATTTAGACTACATCACCTGTCCTACTGAGACAATTCTGAGTTCCAAACCATCGTTCTATGAGCTAAAATCTATGAGCTAACAACTGTAATCAATTGCAAAAGTACGCAGGGTAAGACTCAAATTTACATAAATTCTACCATTCCATGTTCGCTCAATAGACCCCCGGGATCACTCTATACCTCACCCTCCCACTCCACAGCTCCCACTCCTCGCCGAACCTTTCTCTCAGCGACACATCTTCATGCCTCGCTCTCATCATCAACAACGTTGCCACCGCGACCGCAATAGTCACCCATCCATACACCAGCATCTTCCCAACCTGCGAATCCAAGAACCCGCTCTCAACAATCCACGACCCGCTGGAAAGGTGATACCCAGGTAATCCGACGAGGATCAGCCATAACCCTAGATAAGAAGGGTGTCGAACGAGTGAATATGGACCCGTGGTTATGAGCCTTTGGGCAGCCGTGTTTTCGAAAGTGAACCCGCTCCCTAACGAGTGGAAGCAGGCAATTCGGATAAGGCATCCGGATATGCCTATAAGCAGAGCAAGGATTGCGAGGGGGCGTGGATGAGAGAGATTAGGATCAGGAACAAGGGTTACCCCCGTCGAAGTCGTATCCAGCAAACGAAGATTCGAAGGAAGATGGAAAATAGTCGCGTTGTTTTGTGTCAACATCGAGGCAGAGGGTGGTTGAATGCCTAGGCAGTGAAGGATATACGTCGCCTCGAGGACCGTAGCAGTAATGTAGGTTATCTAAAAGCAGGAATCACGGTCTCACTTAGCCACAGGGTGTACCGAACAGCAGGCTCACTCACCCTTTGCGCGGGTCCCAACTTGGTCGCAACGCCACGAATTATCAGAAACTCTCTCCACACAGGCCATGATGACTTCATTGTCGGTGTTGGAGGTAGCTTTAGCGATCCCGACGGAGGGGTGTAGGCGACGTTTAGCACATAGCCCGAAAGGACGACCAAACAGAGCCTCGCTAGTTCTCCAGAGAGCATATTGATGGGGAGTTTTGTCTCTATGTAGCTGTGTCGTTCGCTCAGAGGGCTCCTTTATACCTTGTGATGCTCCGGCTCCCAACTCCTCGAGGCAATAGAACCGACCACGACGTTTACTTGTTTGGAGGTAGACCGCGTGTCCGAAATCGGGCCCATGAAGCCAAGCCCCGAGTCCTACATACTCTATATGTAGATGCGACAGTGAGCAATGAGCAAATGGCTTACTCCAAGTATCATTCCGAGATTTCGGAGGTGAAACTCTGCATAGATGATGTTGCCACGGGCAATAGAGTTTACAGAAATCCAAACCACCCGGGTCCTGGGGATATCCAGGTGGCGATTCAGATCCAATGAGTCTGCCCTTAGTCCGCGAGCCTGAAAGTACCTAGCCGGGCCCTTATATCAGCATAAGTTCGATAGGTAAGTAAAACGTTTATGCATCGATCAAAACAGGCGGGTATGTCAATCCCCAGGATTATACGCCTCGGGATTCTTATAACCGATTGTCGGCTTAGGCTCGAAGCGTCAGAGAACACCTGTCTACATCGGAAGAACATCAGAAGCTCGCTAGGAAAGGGCAATCGGTGAATAGATGAGTAAAAAAACGAAGAAGAGTGAACGTATCACAGCTTCGACTCTCACCGTCGTCATCCCTAGATCTAGAATTTAACATCATCGGTCGGATCTGCGTGAAGATTTCAGCTTGCAGAAGACCCCCGGTAGCTCGGCAACGGCAATTTTTAGCTACGGTGTCAAAGACAAACGTGAGCAGTGGCAGGCCGGTTCACTTATAATCCAACTCGAGGCAAGATACCCGGTCATCCGAGTCGGAGGTCGTTCTATTTTGAGAGAGAAGGGTCCTCGCCCATTATACCTGACCATCTCCGAAGTGGGTTTACCTCGTACCTTGATAGAGAGTCACTCCCGCATTAAGCCGGCGTGTAGGCTGGACTCCGTCTCGGGAGCAGCTTGCAATAGAGTCGCCCTCTATCAACGATAGAAACGGAGTGAGAATACCAGGTTACATAGTCAGTAATTCGTAGAACATGAGAAGGGTACACACAAGCGCAAGACCCGTTTCGGACGTGTTCAACACGGTTCTCAGCACGAGTATGCAAGATCGAGACTTGGCGATCCATGGAACGGAATCGTGCGGAAAGGAAGACTAAACCACCTGCTTGCCGCTTAGATATGAAATCTGCACCTATTGAGCATGGCGAATTTGAAAGGAGATTGGGGGGATTCAAATTCACCAAGGTTTTCTATTCTCCGGTCGAGCGCTTCGTTTTTCTCCAGTGGCCGCAACATTATGATGGATGTTTTAGAACAAGGGCGCTGATGTCGATCACGCGTTGTGTCATCGGTAGCGCCGCCCACAGGCGGCAAAGTTCCCGACTCTCGACTTACTCGATACTACGTCCCAACACAGAGTCACTGCAGTTAAATTACGTTGAAAAGGCACGAATATCAGGTATCGGAGCAATCTCAACCAATAACAACTAATGTACAAGCTAAAACAAACGGATATCCGTCTTTTTGCACGTTAACCGAGACGTTCAAGAAATCCGGGTCCATAGCTAGGCCGTGATTATATGTAATTGGATAGGACTATAGTGAGTTTTTGGCCAATCTGAACGATTCAGATACATTCATGTCGACTCTGCGCAGAGACCTCCCGACGGAAGTGAAGGAAGAAAACAGGACCGCGCGACGACAAGGGCCAAAGAACAGTAAGACGGTGCAGCTGCTTACCGTAAGTATTATTAATTTTTTCGCGGTAATTCGAGTCGAAAACATAAGGGGGATTGCCTTTTAGAATTATGCACACTTCACATGACCTGGATATAAAGAGACATAAACGTACGGTTTAAGACATAAGGGCGGGATAAGACAATTGCGGTGCAGCAAAAATAATTTCGAGCGGACAGAGAGACCCTTCTCCTATCGGAGTCGGGAACGAGGGGGATTTTGGTGGCTATGTTTCAAACAGTTTCAATACTTGTTTCAGGAGGTTTCAGGCCGCGAAACGCTGATGAGGAGTTGGTGTTGTTTTCGGTCTTTTTCTAGCTCAAACCGTCAAACCAAACCGTCGGAATGAAGGATTGGTATTCATCACCATTGATACTATTTTTATTTGGAACCCTCCGACTCACATTAAAGATGCAATAGGAATCCCACTTTCTTCGATTGATCAATATACTCCTGGAATCACTTGATACTTCACCCTCCTGCTCCACATTTCCCATTCCCGCGGGAATTGTTCCTTCAACGACTTGTCCTCGTATCTGGCCCTTATCGATAATAACACTGCCGTCAAGAATCCAGTCAGGATCCAGCCATACACCATCACCTTTCCTATTCCCCATCCTACAATCTGCCAATCCAAAAACCCGCTTTCAATGATCCACGAGCCACGCGAAAGATGATACCACGGTAAACTGACAAGAGTCAACCACCAACCCAGATACGATGGATGTCGAACAATGTTATATGGACCTGTGGTTACGAGGCCTTTGGGTACCGTGTTATCAAAGGTGAAGCTGGCCCCTAACGCGCGGTAACAGGCAATTCGGAGTAGACACCCGGATATGGCCACCAGAAGACCAACGATTGTCAAGGGGTGTGGACGGAGGAAAGTAGGGGAGGGAATGATGGTTAAACAGACTGGTTTGTCGTTCAGGTTGGACTGAGTAGGTGTTGACGATCCTTGAAATGTAGAGGAAAGAATATACGCCGACTCGAAGACCGTCACAACAGTGTAAGTCATCTGATAATCATGCCCAACAACCATTGACATTAGCCTTCGAGGTGACGATCAAGACCCGGATCACCCACCCTCTGAACTGGAGTCAACGTAGTTGAAAAACAACGAACAAGCAGATACTCTGTCCACACCGGCCACGGCGACTCGGTTGTAGGTCTTCGAGGGACTTTGATCGACCCCGTCGGAGGAGCAAAAGAGAGTCTCACGACATAGCCCGTGAGAACAACGAGACAAAGCCTTGCCAGTTCACTGAAAGCCATCTTGAGGGGCAGCTTTCATTGTCTCTGCTTCCCTTCCTTGGCCGCTTTTTAACCTTTTTGTAATGCGCTTATAGGCGATTAATTTGCCACAACGCATGTTAGGGGAGTCGATAGTAATTGGGATCTGCAAAGATGACACACTTCGTGTTGGTCGGAAGGGGGTGACACGGACGGCTCCAATTGCATCCCAATTATAGACGATATTATCAATGAGCTTCGCGCCTATGTAATCCATTGGATCAACACGGTGACAACTCCAAGCCTCATGACTGATACTTAGGTAGATAGGAGGCAAATATCTTTCCACCCCCATTTGCCGAGAAGTTCACTAACGAACTCCGTCGTATTACCCACGCGTTTGTCACTGGGCATCTATGTCGTCGTCGCTGGAATGGTGGGAGAGAGATGACACGAGTCAAGTGGTCGTGGGGGCAAACAAACTTGTTTGGTCGCCCTAGCTCTCTCGCAGTGAACCCCGGTGAAAGGGGGACAATGCTCAAGCCGGCGCGGGCGAAGTAATGAACACGTACATGAGACCGGAACTAACTAAGACTACTGAGTGGGTAAGCGGTAAGGGTGGGAGAAAACAAAAACCTCGAAAGAGGCTATCGAACAGTACGTGAGATATGAAGGGAAACAAGGACACGAAGAAACAGAGGAGAGAAAAGGGGAGTATTTATTTAAACCCCAGTTGCCAAAGCTGCTGTAGTGGTAGCAGCTTCAACTGGTGGCCGGCGGCTTGTGGCATAATAATGGTGAAGCTAACTGAGGACAACAACGAGGGCAAAGCGTGCGGCTCGACTCTCATAGACCTCGGTCAAGGGGTTTTGACCGATACAGGCTTTTGTATGACTATGTCCTCGGTCCGATCTGGATACTCTTGACGCCATACCCCATGAAACGTATCTTTTGTCGTGTCGAGAGAAACAATACTTCCTTTACCATACACCAGGTCGTACTCCGGCCCTTGGCCTCCAGTGTCCCCGATGTGAATATTCTCTTCGCAAGGAGAGGGGAGCAGAAAGGTACGGTGATGACTGAAGGGTAGAAACATCGACGTAGGGGTCGTGCTTGTGGTGACTCAACAGCCCTCCACCTACCCACACCCCGATATCTCGTGAGCTAATTTCTAACCTTTGTGTGGGTCTCGCTTGATAAAAAACCATGCCATTGAAACTTGAGGAACCGCTGATAATACTTGGCATTGGGTTTTAACTTTGTCTGGTCCTTGCGAAGTTCTCATTCTTAGCGCGGGCTGAGTCTCGAGCTTTGAGATCGAAAGGTGAAAGTATAGACGAATTCAACAATAACATGATACTCAATGACAGCAGTTCCAATCAAAATACTCCCGGAAACACTTTGTACTTGACTCTCCTACTCCACACCTCCCAATCTGGCCCAAATTGTTCCTTCAATAATGAATCCTCATATCCTGCCCTCGACGACAACGCAACTCCCGTCAAGATAGAAATAAGCACTCAGCCAGATACATTATTTTTCCTACTCCCATTCCCGCGACCTGCCAATCCAAGAACCCGCTTTCGACGATCCACGTGCCATTCGAGAGGTGATACCATGGCAGACCGACGAGAGTTAACCACCACCCAAGATAGGACGGGTGTCGAACCATAGCGTATGGACCTGTGGTTACGAGGCCTTTGGGTGTCGTGTTCTCGAACGTGAAATTGGCCCCTAATGCACGGTAGCAAGCAATTCGGAGTAGACACCCAGATATGGCTACAAGGAGACCAACGACTGCCATCTGGCGAGGACGAAGAGAGGCAGGAGCAGGATTGAGGGATACACCGGCTGGCGGGACGCTTAATTCGGGCCGAGAGAACGTCGAGGATCCTTGGTAAATGGACGAAAGAATGTACGCAGATTCGAGGATCGTCACGACAAGGTAAACGACCTGGCATGGGGATTATTCATGAGTCAAAGACCTCACAGTGAGCCATTGCGGCAACGATTGAGAGCTAGGTCACTCACCCTTTGAGCTGGGACTGTTATGGCGGCAAAGATCCGCGCTTGCATCACGCCGATGCGGGCGCTAATCCATCTTGTCCTGAGGCTCGCTTCTTGCTCGATGGCACGGGGGACTTGGACATTCGTGGAGATTGGGACAAACGACAAATTCCAATGATCATTGCAACTACATATGAACCGCTACTCTTAACGATCGTCCCAGTCTGGGGTAGGCCTTTTATCTAATCACACATGTACCTAGATTGGGTTGCACGAATTGACCATTCTCGGGGTCTGACCTGGACTCGATGAATCTCCTCTTACACAGAGGCGGTGTTCACTGGCCATAAGTCCCAATATAGCACTCAAACCATGTTATTATGGTGGCGCCACTCTCAACAGCATGTTTAGCATTCTGAAGGTTGCTAATTGAGGAAGCATATGCTCTCTGTTTATTCAAATAAAAAAACGCGGAAAAAGGCGTTTGGAAGGTTTCCATTTGAGATTTCCGCGTGATATGAGATCTTGATGGTGGGTCCCATCACATTCCAAAGTGTACGGTTGCAGATGGCAGATGGGACCTGCGTGTGATACCTACGACGTACAAGACCTGATACTCAAAAGCACCTGATAGTCTATCCTGGAGCTGGGGTTCAACTCTCCGGTCGGGTCTTTCGAAGCACTGAACAAATTTTTATGTTCTAAATAGAGATTGCATGTATCGGAAGCCAAACAAAATATGAAACTATCATACACATTGGAACCAGCCTAAGCCCTCGCTCTCTCCCGTGCTTCCTGTAACTCTTCCTCACTACGTGAACGCTTGGGTACTCGGACATCAGAGAATGAGGATGAGGCGTCATCCTCCTCATCCTCACTCATGCTTTTCAAGGCGTCCTTCATCTGCATGACAAAATCAACAATGTCCTCTGTTTTTACCACCAACTCCTGGTCCAAGTGGCCACTGAGCTGATCTGGGACTTCAGACTCGATTTTCAGTCCAGGGTATTGTTGTTGGGCTTTCGCCAGAGCGTCCCCCGACAGGAAGAAATCCTTGACCTTCATGACCAACGTTGAGACGGCAGAGGCACAATCCTGGTCTGAAGTTTCGGACTCGAACGAGAAGCTCCAGCGCACCTTGCTGAAAGCTGTCTCGTCCTCGTTCATTGGACCCAGAACCGCCTCATCCCTCCCACGACGTACATGGAGTCTGAAAACCCCTTTCTTCGTTTCCCTGTATACTTTGATGGTGAAGACGGCAGTGACCTAACTTGATAGTGAGAGGGTGGTATGATACATTCGTAAATGAGACCTCATACCACACTCAATGAGAGCCACTCATCGACGTCCCGAATCAGCTCAGGCAGAGTCTCACTCAAACCGGACTCAAAGGTGACACAGGGCCAACGCCGGATCTTGCGAGACCGCCCGCAGGGATAAAAGGATTCGTCTGGCTCTTTCCGGACCTCTGTGCCGTCGTGATTTCTCCAAATGAAAGCTGAGGAACAGGAAAATGATCGGCACTGACAGCAAAACACTTTGATGAGGGCATACACTTACTGGCACTGCGGGTGAGCGTGAACCAGTTGTGAAATTTGAACTGCCCTTGCGTGATCAAGCCCGGCACACCGACAAGGTACCTCTCCAAGAGTGTTCTGATCAGAGACTCAAAGCATACTGCCGCCCGTTCATGGGTTTTAGTGGGCATCACGAGGGTAATCTGCACTCCGTCTGCTTCTTGGGTCCACCTACGTACCCTGTACGTTGCCACTTAGCCGACCTGCACGCGCTCATCAACCCCGCGCTCACCTAAAGCGTTTGCCGAATTTTTCCAACTCAGTCCAGAACCGTTCCTCCTCGCCTTTCTGCAGCACCAGCGCTATGTGGTTTTTGCTTTCAACGTTTCCCTCCGAGATGACGGAAAGTGCGGATTCAAAGTTCAAAGGGTCGATAGGGTGCGAAGGCGAATGTTCTCCGTCTAAAGGATCGATAGGGGGCGAAGGGAGATAATGCTGCGGGGACGCCCGCGACGTAGTGGGCTTTAACGAGGACAAACTGGCGTTCGTGAATGAGACACCATCGGTTGGTCAACTTGTGAATGGCTTACCTTCTCGTTGTTACTTGCCGAGCTGTCCGCTTAGAGTGAAGCGACAAACGCGACAAATCCCTTGTCGGCATGGAAGAAGAAAACAGTCACAGAAACTGGCTGGCCTACAAAACGCTATCCAAAAAAAAAAACAAGAAAAAAAAAAAAAAGACAGCAGTCACAAGTCACGTAATCGGGAGTCTCTTATATACAACAACCACCGTGACGTGTCACAGTGATCTATCATACCCTGCATTTAGCGTTGCCATCGGTCGGTCCGGTCCGGCTTCGGTTTGGTTTAAGTGGTTTGGGCCGAACCGGGCTCCTGAACCGGTTCCGGTCCAAGAACTGTTCAAACCGGTCCTCTTGCCTTTGATCATTGTAGCGAGTCGAAAGTATTCGACTCCTAACAGCGAGGGGGACCACGCAAATATGTGACAATGGCCAGCAATACAAAAACCGAACCCTTTTTTTGCATTGTCAGCCATTCTCAGCTATTGTGGACACAAAGAGACCATATTAGACCATATTCGCAAATCGCTCCCAGGCAGATGGGAACAAAATTTCGGACCTTTCCGAGGGGGGCTAGAAATGCAGTCCCTGACGATGACGTCGTAGCTCCTCGCTGAAAAAATGCTAGTCCCATGACGTAGACCTCTTCTCGGACTTTTCCGAGCTGCCCTTCGGTCTGCTCGGAGAGCGCTTGCGAATATGGTCTAATGAGCAGGTGTCAGGACCTGTCAACGCAGCGGGCTATTCTCACGTATTGCTACATATTGCTTAGTATTGCACTCAGGTTCACATTGAGCTATTTCCAGATATTGAATTTGATTGAAAGTGACGCCTATTATACAGTACATCAGTAATACAAGGGAATATGTGGATCATCAAACGGTATGTGAAGTATACTATATAACTCAACCAGCAACAAGAGATAGGTACCACAGATGCCACCATTGCATTGATTCACAAAAGAATTTCTGTCCTGGATGTCGTGAGTTACCTGGATGTAAAGTGAAAGAAAGAGGATATACATACCTGAGTTTAAGGCGGCCACTATTACTGCACCTGCATGGCATGCGCGAGGCACTAGGGAACGGTGAAATGTGAGTTAGTACTCTGACAATGACAGAGACAGCACAGCTGCACGTACCCCAAAGAGCCTCAAATTGCTTTGTGCATGTGCACACAGCCGCTGTCTTCAGTTAATCCAAAGTATCTGAGAGCTGAATGTTACTTCTAAATGTCATAGTAAACAAGGTCAGTATATTGAAACAGCAAATTGAATGCCTAGTAAATGGAAGGTAAGAACTTACTGATACTGAAAATTAAATTGTACGATGGTCGTGGTCTTGAAGAGAGTGAGCTATGCTTGCAGAATTTGACTCACTGATCCGAGTTGATGAACTACGAGCGAAGTTGAGCTCTATGAAGTTCAAGGGGGATGTCTCAACCTATATCCTGCGTTTCCAGTGATTGGAGATGCAGATTGTAGACCAGGACATGATGTTCGGGGACCGACAGTTTTATTTTATTCGGAACCTTCCTGACGACCTGGCCATTCACGTTCAGAGGAACCAGCCCAAGACGATGTCCGCAGTCTATGAAGCAGCTCGCTTCCGGGAGCAGCTTCATGGGTATCGTTCGGGAAAGTCTAATCACCATGGTAAGCCTCATCAGCACTCGAAGAAGGATCATCGTAACAATTCCTCACCTTCAGTGCATACAACTCCCGCTGTCATCACCGAGAATGCTACGCCGATGCCAGCGTCAACTGGAGAAGCTCCCATTCCAATGGACTTGGATAATTTTGAGAACGGAGGTGGCAATGGAGGGAGTTCGAACCAGTCTCAGGTACGTTGTTACCGTTGTAATAAGCGGGGACATTATGCTAAGGACTATCGTTCGGCTCAAAAGCCTTCAACCTTTTGTCCAAAGCGAGTTTACTTTATGGAGGTTTGCGTTGACAGAGGCGAGGAGGTGGGACAGTTGGTGTACCCGTCTCCTATCGAGGACAAAGGTGAAGAATTGGCTGTGGTAGTTAGAGATCGGCCAGAGGTGACGGAAGAATGGGTGTATAACAAGGACGAGTGGGATGAGATGGAGGAAGGAGACGAAGAGACGGATGAGGAGAGTGGCGATGAAGATGAAGGAGAGTTGGCAGATAAGGAAGAAGGGGATATGGATGAGGTGGAGGAAGATTCAGACGACGACGACCTGATTTTCGAGATGAACGGGTTGGCAGAGCCACAATTGATGCTGGAATCCCACTTCTTGCAGTCGACAACCCCTAACGGAAAGCAGTGGGATAACAAAGGTCTTCCAGTTTACCCTGTTCAAATTCAGGCTCAACGCCCAGTTTATGGAACCAGATTCAAACCCAACACTTACGAGGCAATTATCGATGGCGGTACTCCTGACGATTACGTGACCCGACGAGTTGCGGAGAAGGAGAACGCTGTCTTCTTTCCAATCAAATGCCGGCCAGTCACAGGTGCAGGCAGAACGTACATCTCCAAAATGGCTCGTTCCGTGATTGGTATGGGTCCGATCTGGGAGGATAGGTTAGCCTACGTATTAGAGGATGACTCGGGATTCAGATACGCCTTATTCTTGGGCGCAACTGGATGAAACGGCACAAAGTTATGCCCGTCTGGTCGGACAATTCATTCCGCATCATTTCCCCTCAGCAGAATTTCACCTATTCGATCTATCCACTTGCGGTTCCAACGCGCGCTCGTGCCCAGACAGCCTATACGTTGGAGTCGTATTGTCTTTCGGCTGGGGCTGCTCATTTCGAGCCCTGTCCTCAGGTGGAGTTGAATGCTATGTCCAGCGAATTAGACGACAGCGAGTTCCCCCTTCGACTGAACCGACGAGTACAAGAAGTGCCGAATCCTAGCATGGGAGAGAAGCTGAAAGAGATGTGTAAGAAGAGTTTTCCACGGATCTTTCGGGATAAGGTAGGCAACCCACCTTATCGTCGCTGGTCTCTCGATATTGATACCGGCGATCATCGCCCTATTAAGGTTACGACCGGAGCAGAGAGCTGTAAAAGAGTTTGTAGATTCAGCATTGGAAGATGGAGTTATTGAACCGTCTGACTCACCATGGTCGGCGTCGCTCATTCTGGTACCCAAGGTGGATGGTACGACTCGTGTTTGTGTCGATTTGCGTGCGCTGAACAATATTACGGGCCGCGATGCGTACCCTCTCCCCCGTATAGATGAATGTTACCAGAATCTTGCAGGCGCACAGTATTTCACGACCATCGATCTCAAGACGGGGTACTGGCAGATCCGTTTGCATGAAGACGCGAAGCAGAAGACGGCATTTAACTGTCGGTATGGTCATTTTCAGTTCCGTGTCATGCCATTTGGATTGACTAACGCACCTGCCATCTTTCAAAGAATGATGAACGACATCTTGCGGCAGTACATTGACCGCTGTGTGATGGTGTATCTGGACGATGTTGTGGTGTATTCTCGGACTTGGGAAGACCATGTTCGGGACGTCACGCAGGTTGTTGCGGCTCTGAATAAAGAAGATCTGGTGGTTGGTTAATGAGAAGAAGTGCGAGTGGGCGAAGAGAGAAATCATCTACCTTGGTCACATCGTGACATGCACCGGTATGCAACCAAATCCTTCGAAGATTCGAGCCATCATTGATTGGCCACGGCCTTCAAACATTACAGAAGTTTGTGAATTCTTGAACATCGCTGGTTATTATCGGAAGTTTGTCCACAGTTTTGCGAAGGTAGCAGCTCCACTCCATGGGTTGCTGCAGGGAGCTCCAAAGAGACGAAGTGCTATCAAATGGAATTCAAACTGTGAGAAAGTGTTTATGACGTTGAAGAACAAACTAACCTCGACTCTGGTTCTAGCCCACCTGGTTCCTTGGCACTTATTCGTGATTGACTGTGATGCTTCAGATGACGCAGTCGATTGCATTCTACAGCAAAGCCAGGAGGCTTTTCGAAGTCTGGAAAGGGGGGGGAAATTCCAACGTCAACAAAGACTCAGACAGGTTTCAGTTCAAGGACAAGGACTTACGCACAGTGGCTTTTGAGTCTCGCCGCCTGACCTCAACGGAGAGGTGGTACTCAGCCCAGGAACGAGAGATGTTGGCAGTGGTATTCGCGTTCCAAAATTCCGGGGTTACGTCGAAGGATCACCAATCGTTGTTCGAAGTGACCACGAATCACTCAAGTACTTCCACTCTCAAAAGCACCTAGGACGCTGTCTCACCCGATTCGCCGACGACATTGCCCATTTCGACGTCATGATTCAATACCGGCCCGGACAATCCCAGGTCGCAGTAGATGCCTTGTCTCGTCGAGTTCACCTGCCACCGGTTAGTGAGGAAGACACACTTGAACCGCTCTTTGCTCACCCTTTCGAACAGGACAACTCAGCTGAGGCTGTTATCGCGAGAAACTTTGAGGTTTTGAAGCGATGGCAGTCGGAGCTTGAGCAGGGGACTATGGCCTGCCATCTCAAATGCAAGGCTTTTACAACCAGCAACGGCGTGCTATATCGGAACATCAGTCGCCTTGGAGGAGATCATTTCATGGTGGTGGTACCCACCTCATTCGAGGGTGCACTGGCTGCAATCACAGCCCTGCATAACGACTTGGGTCACCTGGGAGTTCAAGTGGTTAGCGAAGCTATGGAAAACCGTCTATGGATTCCGCGAAAGGATTACCTTGTTCAGCGAGTGGTGTCGAGCTGTGTTGTGTGCCAGTTCAACCGCCGTGAGCCGCGTTCCATCCTTCCTCTTCACCCTCTTCCAGCTGTCGATGCTTGCGAGCTATGGGCCTTTGATTGGGTGAGCTTGCGAACCTTTTTTTGTTGGCCCATTACCTCAAACACCCAGCGGAAACCAGTACTTGTTGACGGCCATGGACCTTGGAATGGGGTACCCCATGGCTGATCCAATTCCGCGAAGGTCTTCTGAGGCAGTCGTGCAGCTCCTTGCTCGCATCATTAGCAGCTATGGAAAACCCAAATCAATTCTCACTGATAACGGCGAGGAATCTCTCTCTTACCAGGTCCAGATTTCCCTCCAGCGTATGAAGATCTCCCACCGTCGTACAACTCCCTACCACCCGCAGACGAACGGCAGGCTGGAGAAGTTCTCCTGACACAGATGCTGGCAAAGTATATAGCGCCGGATCGTCAGGAACAGTGGGACCAGTACGTACTCGACGCCTTACTTGCACATCGAGCATATACTAACCGAAGTTTGAAACGTTCCTCTGCCTTTATGATGTTTGGTCGCGAACCCTTGTTGCCTTCTCAAACGGTTACTGGTGCTATTCACTTGCCGCCTACGGACCCAAAAATCAAACGACTACAGAACGAACGACTTGAGTATGTCTACAATCTTGAAAAGTATTGTGTTGAGGCTAACCAAAGAGCACAAGCTATCTTGAACGATTTGGCCAAAAAACGCGAAGAAAACTGTTCGGAGAAAGGACTATCAATTAGAGATTTGGTTAAACGACGAAACGAACAACGCACCTCGAAACTTCACCCTCGCTGGGATGGTCCTTTCATCATCCGCGACTGTATCGCACGCAACACATATCAACTAATGACATCCGGCGGATATATCTTGAAGAATCTTGTTAACGGAGCTCGTTTGCGCAAGTACGTTGGGAATGGGCCTGATGCAAGCTTGTGGTACGCCTCTAGTGATTTACGACGAAAGGATGCTGACCGACGACGAGGTAGAAGAGAGAGGAGAAACTAGGCGAGACGTGCCAGCGCATCTTGCTATTCACACGGTTTATTCGGCTCGGACTTTACCGATTACCTTGGATTCGGACATTTCGGACACATATGAGCTTTGACTTGGACTTGCGTTTCTGAAGGACTAATATTCCACCTTATTCCACTTTTCTCTTTATTTATTTGCAGGAGCAAAACCCTTAACGAAGGGGTAGTGTTATCCTGGCGTTTGCGTCTGTGTATTCCTCCTCGATTCACGGGCCGTACACCGCATTAATACTGGTACCTGGCCGACATCCTCCCGGTGTCCTCTCCACTTCTCTCCACGTACGGACCTTTATTTTACTTCCTCTTGACTCGTCTCTTGACTCGGACAGACTCGTAGTTTCCACTTACCTGTGTAGTTTAATATGTATTCTTGTTCTGTAGCAGCAACGGACTTGGCTGCCCGGTTCCCTTTTTGTATAAGTAGGCCGGCGTATGCACTGTTCAATCAGAATTCTCTTGCCTCATTTATCATCTGTCCGAACTACAGATCCGAAATAAGTGAGCAATACTTCAGGCGTCCTCGCTGGTTACATCCGAGTTCTCCGTCCTCGACAAATACATCCTTTTGGTTCCTGACGCCACGATCCGTTTCGTCGATTGCTTCCGATGTCGCATCAAGATCAACAACATTTTCGTCAGAATCAAGCCCGCGGGCATCCTCCTCCGGCAGTTCCTTCCATTTTACCTACAATTCCTTCGGTTCCAGTGTTTGATACTCCCGCTTCAGGTACATTACAGGTGCCAAATATTCACTCTGGACTCTATAATATTCCTGTTCCGTCCAAATCTCCCTGCTTTTCACGCGTACCCCCCAGTTACTCCCACTCAAGGTGGATTTCCGAGGCCTGGTCCTCCACTCGGACCCTTTCCTTTTACTCAGAATCCATACAATCGTTCTCTTCCTCCTGCTCCTATGCATTCTTTGTTTCATGGTTCATCTGCTCATTCTCCCTTTACCGCCTACGGAGAAGCTTTGCGTGACTTGCGTTCCACTAACGGCGGGACGCCTCGCAACGCGAATCCAGCGAACGTTCCTTATTCCTGGATTTGTTCCAGGCCTGCATAGAGTGTTCCTCATGGATTCAACCCGGACGTTATACCAGTATATCCTTCCGATATACTGATGTCTCTGACCCCTCAGGACATGGCACTATGGTCCACATTCTGGGCGCGTGATGGTGTTGCGTCGTTCATACTTACGTCGAGGTTATCTCTGGAAGTGGCGTCGTCAACGCTGTCATAGGTCGATGAAGGACGGCTCGAGACATTGTTGAGACTCTACGTCGGCGTTATGGCATTGGTGATCATGCCCAGGCCTCACTGCTCAAGGAGACTCTTTGGCACAAAACTCCTCGACTGGATGGGATCACAGACTTTGTTACGGAATGGAGAAACGACTTGAATCTATCTCCTGACTCAATCGTCCTATCCGATTCATTGGTCGGAAGCGATAAACAGGTTCCTCGCGATGCTACCGGGAGACGTAACTTGGGAGGCGATCCGTGCGAACGCTCTCCAGTACACCTCTACGATGGACGTTGATAGATCTATGTGGGAGGCCTTCGCGGACATGGTTGCACAGGCAGACACCAATCGCCATATTCATACGAAAATCAGGTCTGCTTCATTTTCTACAAACAGCAATAGGCCTCGTACCACGAACCCTTGAAACAACGACACATCCTCGGGAAATAATCAGAATGCCAGGAATACGAACCCGTCGAGGAATAATCATGATCGCCCTCCCCCGACGAACAACAATTCTTCCTCTTCCTCACGTTCACAAGCTCATCTTGCACGTCCTTCCACTTCGAATGACCTAGCATCAGAATCGCAACAACCAGATACTTTAGAATCGTCTACAATTTCTGATGTAGTCCCAGAACATGAAATAGAGCCTAGATTCTCCGCTTAGTCGGCCTTGCCGCCGGTTACTCCACCGGAATGTTTCATGACCTTGGTTGCAGAACGTCCGCTGGCCCTAGCGCTACTCATGAAGGACTATCGGGGAATTCTGGATTCTGGCAGTTCAAAACATCGTTCAACGACAGATGCCTGTTCTGAGATATCAACTCGAAGGCTGTTCTGTCTATCGGTACAGTTAATTGTGGATCACTACGGACGCAGGGAAAAGGAATCGTGAAGATTCGAGTCAAGGACGTCAGGTATCCATATAAATCATTCATACTCAATCTGGAAGACTCGCATTTCGCACTCGATTGTCCATTCAATCTCTTTTCTTTTGGTGCCTTCCTGGAGGCAGGGATGCGAATGTATTACGAGGGAAGTGAAGGACGTGTCTACATGCGACGACCTTCACCAAGGACGTGTCTACATGCGACGACCTTCACCAAGGACGTTCGGAGTTGCGGTGTTGAATCGACTTCTATTCATCAAGTGCGAATTTATCCTTCCGCCTACTACTACAGAACCCGAACCGGTGACATTCTTTACTGCGCCTATCCCGGACGAGGATATTCTTCTATTTGCTCCGATGAACGAGAAGAGACCACTCAATCTTGATCTTGGTCACGACCGTCTTGTTCATGCAGGAAAGAAGACGGTTCAACATGTTCTCTCCGGAAAGTGTGGGCCAGGCTTTGAAGATTTCGTATCCAGTACTCCTCAGGTTGGGTCACTATGCGACTCTTGCGTTGAAGGGAAGTACCCGCAACAGCCTTACTACTCGTCGGACGACCACGTCACTCGACCTCTCGAACTCGTGCACACGGACACTTGCGGTCCTATGCCTGTGCTTTCACCCCATGGCAATCAGTATTTCCAGGTCTTACTGGACAAATTCACCAATGCGAATGCAGCGGTCTTCTTGAAGGATCGTACTCATGTGCCGAACGCCATTCGTACAGTCTTACGACGCTGGGAGTTGATGGTGGATACGAAGATGAACACGATTCGGTGTGACGGCTCGGGCGAACAAGCTGGGCGAACAAGCTGGGGGTGACTTACAGGAATGGTACAATGAGAAGGGTATTGCGACTCAAACTACCGCCCCATACGCACACCCTCAGAACGGTAGTGCTGAAAGGTTTATTCGGGTCCTGGAAGACGACATGAATGTCTTGTTATCGTGGTCAAACCTTCCTTTATCATTCTGGGAGGACGCCGTGACGAGCCTTGTTCAAACATGAGACAATCAGATGGGCAGAGCTCGTTAAACGGTTCAACCTCCCCAGCTATAACTATTCCTTGATTTGCAGCTTATACACTATAGAGTATATACTATTCTACAATGCTATGCGAGCAATCTACAATGTATACTATATATACCGTACTGCTTGTGAACCATTCAGCAATTAAACTGTTAAATGATTGAACAGTTCAACCGGTCAACTACCGATTCATCGCTGATCAGTAGAGCATATTTAGTAGGTTAAACACAAGACACCTGAAGGGACTCATAGCGAATCAGAGAAAGAATATAGACTGCTAATTGAATGAGGCCCGTCTTCTCCCGTTGTCTTCGCCTCAGGCCTGTGTTATGTGTGGCATCCTCACCGGCGACAGCATTGTAGCCACCACCCCCGGCAAAAATCATCATGATCCGGATAGTCCATCGCCTGAAAACCGCATTGCTTTGCGAGATGCTGGAGGATGTGATGAGCCCACGGTCAAGGAAGAAAGGTTGGAAAGACTTACTATCCACTGATGATCGATGATGGGTCCGGCAGCCGGCTACAGATTCGATGAAGATGGTCGCGATTTCAGAGGGTAGGTTCACGGAGGAGGGTTGTTTTTGATAACTTTGGCATGCTGGATGGGGTGTCTGTTGAAAAGTCATGTCATGGTGGTAGTAGTTTAAGGGAGAGGAGCGAAGAAGTTCCGATGTAGTGGCTCTGCTTGGCTTAAGTCACAGTACGATGGGTACTGGTGGCGTCCAGATCCTGTCAAATAGCCTCTGTTACGGACACAACTCCAGAGCATATGCAGAACGTACGGCGCAGCCCAGGTCCTACCCTCTGGGTCTCTGCCCTAGGGCGCGGTATTTAGTATTCCTTCTTCCATTCGCGCTCCTGGCAGGCATACAATATAAAAAATTTAAAAAATAAAACATTTTTGCTTTAGCACCCCATTTAAATGACCGGCACCTAAACCTTGAACGCGTTCAAATGGGGCTTTTAAAAGGGCTTTCAAAGGAGCGTTCAAATGATCATTCGAATGAGCGTTTAAAGGAGGCCTTCAAAGGAGGCATTCAAAAGGGCATTCAAAGGGGGCCTTCGCAGCGGTCAAAGGAGGCATTTAAATGAGCGTTTAAAGGGGAAGTTCGACTGAGTGTTTGAATGAGCATTTACATGGAGCATTTGAATGATGGCTTCATCGCTGGGGATGGTTGAGCACAAGACAGCGGGAACAGTCAATTATCTGCTTACCCGACCATTCCGACCATAATGTTCGCATGACAAGATATTAAACCTGAGAGCCGCTCTGGGTCAATAGATCCTAAACTGAGGTGAAGAGAAAGACTTACGGAAACACAGCTCTGGGTGCATCATCTCTGGTAACTGCAAAGAGAAGATAATGAGTCCTAAAAGTAGAAAAAAGATGAGGACAAAGTTAACGAACATCTGGTCTTGCAAATTTTGGCGCCACACCTTCAAGCTTCAATGGACATTGGACGCTCTCGAACATTTCCCTAAACATCATCAGGTGACCCCTCGTCGTCAAATAAGGCGATATCCCGTGCCAGGGTATCATGAATCCGATTCTTTCGAGGGTTGGTTTCTCTCCTTACCAGAGAGGTTTAGGGGACTGAGTGGACGGTTTTGAGCTCGTTTGCTACAAAAGGTCGATAAGCTAACTTTTAAGCCAGACAAAATACGGAACATGTTCAA